>PJEM01017874.1:0-20477 GCA_004023845.1 Helogale parvula
GTATTCATCAGAGATACTTGCCTGCAGTTCTCCTTTTTTGCTGGGTCTGTCTGGTTTGGGAATCAAAGTGATGCTGGCTTCGTAGCATGAGTCTGGAAGCTTTTCTTCCATTTCTATTTTTTGGAACAGCTTGAGAAGAATGGGTATTAACTCTGATTTACATGTCTGGTAGAATTCCCCAGGGAAGTCATCTGGCCCCGGGCTCTTATTCGTTGGGAGATTTTTGATAACTGATTCAATTTCTTCACTAGTTATGAGTCTGTTCAGATTTTCTGTCTCTTCCCATCTGAATTTTGGTAGTGTGTGTGTGTTTAGGAATTTGTCCATTTTTTTCTAGGTTGTCCAGTTTGTTGGCATATACTTTTTCATAGTATTCCCTAATAATTGCTTGTATTTCTGAGGGATTGATTGTAATAAATCCATTTTCATTCATGATTTTGTCTATTTGGGTGCTCTCTCTCTCTTCTTTTTAAGAAGCCTGGCTAGAGGCCTATCAGTGTTGTTTGTTTTTTCAAAAAAAACAACTCTTGGTTTCATTGATCTGTTCAGCTGTTTTTTTTTTTATTTTATATTGTTTATTTCTGCCCTGATATTTATTATTTCCCTCTTCTGCTGGGTTTGAGGTGTTCTTGCTGCTCTGCTTCTAGTTCCTTTAGGTGTGCTACGAGGTTTTGTATTTGTGCTTTTTCTAGTTTCTTGAAATAGGCTTGGATTGCAATGTATTTTCCTCTTAGGACTGCCTTTGCTGCATCCCAAAGCATTTGGATTGCTGTATTTTCATTTTCATTTGTTTCCTTTTTTTTTTTTTTTTTTGAGTGCAAGAGAGACAGAGAGCAAGTCGAGGAGGGGCAGAGAGAGAGGGAGACACAGAATCTGAAGCAGACTCCAGGCTCTGAGCTGACAGCACAGAGCCCTACGTGGGGCTTGAACTCACAAACAGTGAGATCAGACTTGAGCCAAAGTCAGGTGCTTAACCGACTGAGCCACCCAGGTGCCCCGTCCATATGTTTTTTTAATTTCTTCTCTAATTGCCTGGTTGGTCCATTCGTTCTTCAGTAGGGTATTCTTTAACCTCCATGTTTTTGGAGGTTTTCCAGAATTTTTCCTGTGATTGATTTCAAGTTTCAGAGCATTGTGATCTGAAAGTGTGCATGGTATGATCTCAATTCTTTTATAATTATTGAGAGCTGCTTTGTGACCCAGTATATGATCTATCTTGGAGAATGTACTATGTGCACTCGAGAAGAAAGTGAATTCCATAGCCTCAGGATTAGAGTTCTAAATATATCTGTCAAGTCCATCTGGTCCAATGTGTTGTTCAGATCCATTGTTTCTTTAGTGATTTTTCTGTCTAGTTGATCTGTCCATTGCTATAAGTAGAGTATTAAAGTCCCCTGCAATTAGCACATTCTTATCAAGATTGTTTCTGTGTGTGATTCGTTGTTTTATGTATTTGAGTGCTCCCAAATTCAATGCATAGACATTTATAATTGTTAGCTCTTCGTGATAGTTAGACCCTGTAATTATTTTATAATGCCCTTCGTCATCTCTTGTTACTGCCTCTACTTGAAAGTCCAGTTTGTCCAATATAAGTATGGCTACTCCAGCTTTCTTTTGACTTCAGTATCATGATAGAGATTTTCCATCCCCTCACTTTCAATCTGAAGGTGTCCTCAGGTCTAAAATGACTCTCTTTTAGACAGAAAATAGATGGAACCTGTTTTTTAATCCATTCTGATATCCTGTGTCTTTTGATTGGAGCACTTAGTCCATTTACATTCAGTTATTATTGAAAAATATATGTTTAGAGTCATTGTATTCTCTGTAGGATTCATGCCTGTGTTGGCGTCTCTGGTACTTTGTGCTCCTTGCAACACAAAGAGATCCTTAAGATCTCTCGTAGGGCTGGTTTAGTGGTGATGAATTCCTTCAATTTTTGTTTCCTTGGGAAAACCACTATCTCTCCTTCTCTTCTGAATGACAGGCTCACTGGATAAAGGTTTCTTGTCTCCATATTTTTTCTGTTCATCACATTGAAGATTTCTGCCATTCCTTTCTAGCCTGCCAAGTTTCAGTAGAAAGCTCTGCTACTACCCTGATGTGTCTACCTTTGTTAAGACCTGTTTATCCCTAGCTGCTTTCAGAATTCTCTCTTCATCCTTATATTTTGCCAGTTTCATTGTGATATATCATGCAGAAGATCCATTCAAGTTACATCTGAGGGGAGTTCTCTGTGCCTCTTGGATTTCAATGTCTGTTTCCTTACCCATATTGGAGAAGTTCTCAGCTATGATTTGTTCATGTACTCCATAAGCCCCTTTCTCTCTTCTTCTTATGGAATTCCTATGATATGGAAATTGTTCTGTTTGGTTGCGTCACTTAGTTCTTGAATTCTCCTTTTGTGCTCCTGGATCAATTTCTCTCTTTTTCTTGGCTTCCTCCTTTTCTATAATTGCATCTTCTAATTTACTTACTCTCCTCTGCCTCTTTGAGCAGTGGCCTCCTCCATGTTATTATGCACCTCATTTATAGGATTTTTAAAATTCATTGTAACTATTATTAAGATCCATGATATATGCAGCAATAGCTTCTCTGCTGTCTTTTATGCCTTTTTCAAGGCCAGGAATTAAATTTATGACTATTTTTCTAAATTCTTGTTCAGTTATGTTGCTTGTATATGTTTTGATCAATTCTTTAGCTGTCACTTCTTCCTGGAACTTCTTTTGAGGAGAGGTCTTCTGTTTCGTCATTTTGGCTAACTTTCTGTCTCTTGTAAGTTTTAAAAGCTTGTTATGTGCGCTGCATCTGCAAGTACTGCTATATTAAAGGAGCCTCATCTGTTGTCCAGGGCCTGGTTGTTTGGGAAGTGTTCTTTTAAGGGTGTCCCTTGGTCTCTCTTGATATGACTTTGGTTGTTTTATTTCCCTACTCATAGTGATGTTTTGGACGCTCCACCATGTGAGCTTTGGTTTGTTCCTTGAAGTAGCCGCTATGAGTCTGTCTTCCTAGTAGATTTCATCTCCTTTCCTCCCAGTGTGTTTGGGGTTTAGAGTCCTTTGGCTTCGCCCCCTCTTTGTTTGAGAGATGTGGGCAGGAAGTATGGAGCATCCTATTTCTCTGCATCTTCTTCTCTATTTTGTGAATATTGAACCATTTTTGCATCCTGGAAATAAATCCCACTTGATTATGGTGAATGATATTTTTTAACCTGTTGTTGACTTTGGTTTGTTAGTGTTTTGTTGAGGATTTTTGCATCTATATTCACCAGAAACACTGACCTGTAGTTCTCTTTTTTTGTGATATCTTTATTTGGCTTTGGCATCAGGGTGATATTAACCTCATAAAATGAATTCAGAAGTCTTCCTTCTGTTTTTTGAAATAGTTTCCGTAGAATAGGTATTGACACTTCTTTAACTGGAAGAATTTGCCTCTGAAGCCATCTGGTATTCGGCTTTGTTTGACGAATTCAGTCTCCTTGTTAGTAATCAGTTGTTCAAGTTTTTCTATTTCTTCCTGCCTCAGTTTTGGTTGGTTATATGTTTCTAAGAATTTATCCATTACTTCTAGGTTGTCCAGTATGTTGGCATATATTTTTTCATAATATTCTTTTATAGTTGTTTGTATTTCTGTGATGTTTCTTGTTATTTCTCCTCTTCCATTTGTGATTTTGAGTCCTTTTTCTTTCCTTTCTTTTTTTACTGAGTCTAGGTACATTTATCAATTTCGTAGATCTTTTCAAAGAACTATCTCCTGGTTTCATTCATCTGTTCTGTTGTTTTTTAGTTTCTATATCATATATTTCTGCTCTAATATTTATTATTTCCTTCCTTTTGCTGGTTTTAGGTTTTGTTTGTTATTCTTTTACTAGCTCCTCTAGGTGTTACAGTTAGGTTGTTCATTTGAGATTTTTCTTGCTTCTTCAGGTAAGCCTATATTGCTATTAACCTACCTCTTTTTGTTGCATCCCAAAGGTTTTGGACTCTTGTGTTTTCATTCTTCTTTGTTTCAGTGTCCTTTTTAATTTCTTCTTTGATTTCTTGGCTGCCACATTCATTGTTTACTAGCATGTTATTTAACCTCCTTGTATTTGTGGTCTTTCCAGATTTTTTCTTGTGCTTGACTTTTAGTTTCATAGTGTTGTGGTCTGGAAAGATGCATGGTATGACTATGATGGTTTTTAATTTGTCGAGGCTTGTTTTGTGGCCTAATATGTGATCTGTTCTGCAAACTGTTCCATTTATGCTTGAAAAGAATGTGTATTCTGTCGTTTTAGGATGGAATGTCCATCTGATCCAGTGTGTCATTCAGAGCCACTGTTTCCTTGTTTATTTACTGTTCAGATGATCTGTCGTCCATTGATGCAAGTGGGGTGTTAAAGTCCCCTACTGTTATTGTATTACTATCAGTTAGTTCCTTTATGTTATTAACTGTTTTATCTATCTGGGTGTTTCCATGTTGGGAGCATATATATTTACAATTGTTATATCTTCTTGTTGGATTGTCCTGTTTAGTTTTGCATACTGTCCTTCGTTGCCTCTTTTTACAGACTTTGTAAACTCTATTTTGTCTTATATAAGTATTGCTACTCCAGCTTTCTTTAGAGTTCCATTTGCATGATAAATGTTTCTCTATCCCCTCAATTTCAATGTGTTGGGTCTTTACATCTGAAACCAGTCTCTTCTAGGCAGCACATAAATGGATCTTGTTTTTTATCCACTCTGTTACCGTATGTCTTTTGACTGGAGTGTTTAGTCCATTTACATTCAAATAATTATTGAAATATATGCATTATTGCTATTTTGTTACTTGTTTTGTGGTTGTTTTTGAAGTTTGTCTCTGATTCTTTCTTCTCTTTCTCTCTTTCATAGTTTGTTGGTTTTCTTTAATAATATACTTGGATTGCTTACACCATATATATTTTTGTGTATCTATTACTGTTCTTTTGAATTGTGCTTACCATTTATTTGGTTTATATATAACATCTTCTGCCTATAGAAGTCTGTATTAATCTTATGGTCACTTAATTTCAAATTCATTCTTTACTCCTCTCCCCTCTGTGTTTCAGATATTTGGTATCATATTTTACATTTTTTCATTTTGTGTTTCACTTGATTGATTTTTAGACTTTTTTTTTTTTTTTTTTGCTTTTGTGCTTCATATATTTTTAACTTTTACTTATGGTTTTTTGTTTTCCACTGAGATTCCCCTTAACACTTCTTATAGGGCTGGTTTAGTGGTCATGAATTCTTTTAACTTTTGTTGGTCTGGGAAACTACCTCTCCTTCTATTCTGAATGATAGCCTTGCTGGATAGAGTATTCTTGGCTGTAGATTCAACACCTTTCAACACTTTGAATACATCATGCCACTTCCTTCTGGCCTGCAAAGTTTCTGCTAATAAGTCAACTGATAGCCTATTAAGGTTTCCTTTGTATGTAACTCTCTTCTCTTCTCTTTATCACTTTTTTTCTTTTTGCCATTTTAATTACTGTCTTGGTGTGGAATTCCTTGGGTTGAATTTTTGGGGGGATTCCTGTGCCTCCTTAATCTGGATCTGTGTTTCTTTTCCCAAATAGGTAAGTTTTTAGCTAATACATTTTCTGCCCTCCTTTCTCTCTTTTCTACTTCTGGGATCCCTATATTGTGAATGTTATTGTGCTTGATGGTGTCACTGAGTTCCCTAAGTCTATCCTCATTATGCATATTTGTTTCTCACCTGTTCAGCGTGATTGCTTTCCATGACTCTACCCTATAGTTCCTCTGCTTCCTGTAGCCTACTATTTACCACATATATTGTATTTTTAATTTCATTTATTGGGTTTTTCATCTCTGATATGTTAGTTTTTATATCTTGGTCAAGGGTCTCACTGATGTCATCTGCCCTTTTCTGAAGTCCAGTGAATATCTTTATGATCATTATTTAATCAATTTTTTTTTTTTTTGAGAGAGAGGGCACAAGTGAGCAAGGGGCAGAGAGAGAGAAAGTGAGTGAGTCCCAGGAGGGGCAGAGAGGGAGGGAGGCGGGGAGAGAGAAGCATGGCTCACCTGAAGCAGGGCTCATGCCCATCCAAAGTGGGGCTCATGCTCACCTGATACAGGGCTCATGCTCACCCAATGTGGGACTTGAAAGTCATGAACTGTGAGATCATGACCTAAGCCAAAGTTAGGTGCTTAATGACTGAGCCACCCAGGCACCCTATGATCATTACCTTAAATTGTCTGTATCAGGTCCATTACTTATTTCTGTTTCACTTAGATCTCCTGCTGTGATCTTATCTAGTTCTTTCATTTAGGACTTATTTCTCTGTCTTTTCATTTTGGGATCCTCTCTATATCTATTTCTGTGTGTTAGGAAAGTCAACTATGTCTTCAGTTCTAGAAAGTAGTGGCTTTATGAAGAAGCAGTCATATAGTGCCCTGCAGTGCAGTGTCTCCTGTTCACAAGAACCTGGCACTTCCAGGGAGTCTCCTGTGTGTGTAGCTTGCATCTTGCTATTGTGTCCAAGTTGTTTTTTCCTTTCAGTCCAGACAGCTGTACTGACTCTCTGCCTGTTGCGGGCTGTGCTTGCTCTCTGTGATGTTAGTGAGCCTAGGAAGGCTGGTTCTGAGGGGGCATATTGCCAAAGGGCATGGGGGCATAGCAGTGGTATTAGCCAAATTTGTGCTAAGCCCCTAGTCTTCTGACATGTGGAGGCATTAACAAAACTTGCAATGAGCCCAGGGCTGAAGACAACGGGTTTGGGGTGGTCAAGTCTTTAGGAGAACTTGTGGGTGGAGTGCACTGCTAGTAGGTTAGGTAGCAAGTGTGTGGAGCACTGCCTCCCACAGGTGGCTCTGTAGGTGGGAGAGGAAAATGGCGCTTACTGGTCCTTTTGTACCCTGAGAAATCCCCCAATACACTCTGAATCAGTGTAAACAGATCTTCTTCCCATTATGAAAACTGTCACTTTTATATTGCCTCTCTGTGGGCTGTTGTCTCTTTAAGGGTGGAGGCCCAGCTATCACTTCTGTCCCTGATTGCCCAGTGCCTAGTTAGCTGATTTTTAAAGCTCCAGACTCCAGGTCCCTCTTTATACAAACTCATGGAATGCAGCCCTTCTTGTTTTCAAGGCCAGATGGGGTGGGGATTTGTTTTCCCCTTGCGGGCTCCTTGATGTTTTCCCTTTGCTGCAGCCACAGCTCCCTCCTTCCTTCAGGCAACTCCCAGCCACCTTATCTATTCTTCCTAACCTCTTTGATGTGACTCCTTTTCTATATTTACTTGTTAGTTCTGCCAGTCTTCAGATAGCTCTTCGGTTTATGCACTTGGATGTGACTGATAACCTAGTTGTAAACAGAGGGATAAGGGGCCTCCTACTCTGCCATCTTCCCAGACCTCCTCTCTTACCCCTTGTTCTTGATCTGTATACATAGGAGCAAGACAAGTGAACAAGCAACCTTACCCTAAATTCTCAGACTGGCCTACAAAATCCCACAAGATCTGTCTCCATGCCTCATTGCTTCTCTGTCCTATTTCCTATGACCTTCTCCTTTGCTTGTTTGGTCGGCCACACCAACTTCCTTGCCATTTTGGGCTATACCAGGCACATTCCTTCTTAGGGCTTTTATACTGGCTCTTCTGTCTGCCTGGAATATGCTCCCTCTTAAATATTTGCAAGGCTCACTCCCTCATCTCTCTAGGCTTTGTCTAATCACCACTTTCTCACTAAAGCAGTCCCTAATTACTCTATTTAAAATACCCCTCACCTGCTTATACTTTAGTCTACCTTATCCATGGCACTTATCCTCTGCTAATAAACTATATCATTTGTGTTATGTTTACTATTATCTCTCATCCTGTATTAGAAATCCTCAGAGCAGGGATTTTATTTGCTTTGTTCGTTGTTATATCCCAAGTGCCTAGAATAGTGTCTGGCACATAGTAGATACTCATAGATATACTATCATAGATAGTAGATAATTATTTAAATTAATAAATAATCCTAGTTTCCCTTCTGATTCTTATCCCATTTTACTTTCCCTTGATGCTATACTTCTTTAGTGCTTTGACGCTTTACTCATTTAAATTTTTTTTAAGTTTTTTTTTAAAATTTATTTTTGAGAGACAGAGAGAGTGCAAGCAGGGGAGGATCAGAGAGAGAGGGAGGTGCAGAATCTGAAGCAGGCTCCAGGCTCTGAGCTGTCAGCACAGAGCCCAACTCAGAGCTTGAACCCACAAACTGTGAGATCATGACCTGAGCCAAAGTCGGACGCTCAACCCACTGAGCCACCCAGGTGCCCCTTTAATGACTCATTTAATAACTGCAGTTTGCATAATTAACAATTATATAATCTCTTCAATCTATCTGTATTTTTAATTTTTATTTTACTTTTATTTTCTTTTTCAAACATGTATTTTTGAGAGAGACAGCATGAGCAGAGGAGGGACAGAGAGAGGGGTAGACACGGAATCCAAATCAGGCTCCAGGCTCTGAGCTGTCATCACATAGCCCAACATGGGGCTTGAACCCATGAACAGTGAGATCATGACCTGAGCCAAAGTTGAATACTTAACCCCCTGAGCTCCCAGGCGCCCCTATCCATCTGTAGATACAATACTATGCAATACTGACTTGTGGGCCTTTGCTTGTGCGATTACTCCTATCTAGAATACTCTTCCCACTCCACTTTAACTCCCTAACTCCTAATTAGGATCAGATTCAGGTCTGACCTTACTATTACTTAATTCAGGAAGCCTTCCTTAACCCTTCCAGATTAGATGTATGTACTCTTTACTACTATAGTACTATCTCACTCTGTTGTTAGTACTTAGTTAAATATTTTATCTTCCATACCTGCTGTATCCTCAACATTTAACTGTGTGCCTTACTTACAGTATCAGTTTACTGAGTAATAATTAAATACATTAATCAATCAATCACTCAGTCAGTTTCACTTACCTGCTATAGATTTACAAGTTTAGCAGTGGAGCTGGAATTTTGGATCCAAATCTTCAGTCTTAGACTACTTTCACTTTATCATACTATCTTTTGTGTATCTTGGTTATTCCATTAAGTCATCCATTATAGAATCTTGGTATTTTTATAAAGATATTTAAGAGCATTTATCCTTTTCCTTTGTTTTACACCCCCAACAATCACATGTTTTCTCATAAATAGTATTCCCTTCTTGTAAATTAGTTATAATGCTATAATCTTAACATCTTTTGAATTTGGACAACACATTTTGCTAACTCACACACATACCCAGCCCCTGGGGCATAAAGGATCTCAGAATCAAGCCTCTTCTGGTAGTATATACTTTATGAAATATGGTGAAACTAGTTTATTGCCTGCCTTTTCCTATATTTTCCTCCTCCCCAGACACAGCTAGAAGAGATAGTGTTGATGGAGGAGACTTGACAAAATATGAAAGGCAATTATATAGCTTGGAGATTAGGGAAAAGTATCATTTACCATAGGCAACTTTTCAGAGTGCTTACTTGATGTTCTTTTAGTGCCCCCCCCCTTTGTCTTGTCTCCTACTTCTCATTTCCCTAAGAACTGAGTCTTCATGATTCCAACTGGCTGCTTGCCATGAATTGTCTCTCATCCTTCCTGCCTTAACACAGCAGTGTCCCTTTTTCCTGAGGAATCTCTCACCACACCCATTTCTTAGCCTTCCGCTTGTAGTGCCATTTGCTACAGATGTTTGTAATAGATGTTTGGAAAGCAATCTGACTAAACTATATATTGTATTATCACTGAAAATATCATGGATATTGAGATGTGTATTGAACATGTAGATAATCTCATGATTTATCTTTAAATTCATATTATATGAATTTTTTACTTAGCATTTTTGCTGAAGCATTTTTATGTTATTCCAAATTTACTGTGTCATTTTCATTACTAAATAATATTTTGTGTGGATCATAATTTACTTTTCCATTCAGCTATTATAGGGCTGGCAGAAGATTTCTAGCATTTTGCTATTACAAATAATGTTACAAAAACCATCTTTGTAGATCATATGGGAAAGTGAACTTAATTTGAGACGTGAAGAATGTGATTCACCATGTTTAGTTGTCTCTTACACAAAAAGATAGCATTCTCACTATTCTAACTATAGAATAATCACAGAGTTCTTTCAGATATGTGCATAGAAAGGCTCCTTATTCTTTTTAGGAAGGGTTCCATTACATGGAACCAGCACAGTATATTTAAATAGTCTCCTATTGATAGATATTGATTTATGTCCCAATTCTTTGCAAATACAAACAATACTACTGCAGTGAATAATCTTGTGCATCTGTCTTTTCATTCAGGAACAGTTATGTCTGTAGGACAAATCTCAGAAGTTGGATCGATAGAATAAAGAGTAACTGAGTCTGTAATTTTGATGGATATTGCCAAATTGAATAGCTAGGGATATTACAGTACACTCATCAGTAAGGCACCTATTTCCACAGAACCTTGCCAATAGAATGTGTTGTTTGACTAGCATTTTGCTTTCTAAATGACTTGTAACAGATTTGGTACTCTTCCTGTCTTCTTGCCAGTCATGTGTGAAATATTTTCTCCTAATTATTTTATTTTGCTTTTTAATTTTATCTTTAATATACAATAGTTTTATATAGATAAATCAATTGATCTTTCTTTTGATTTCGTCATTTTTAAGGTTTAAAATTTCTTTCCCATCCTGAGATTTCATAAATATTAAATTATTTTTTCTTCTAGTTTTTTTATAGCTTCATTATTTAAATGTTTAAAATTTTTTGGGACACCTGGTGGCTCAGTCGGTGAAGCACCTGACTTTGGCTCAGGCCTGATCTCAAGGTTCGGGAGTTCGAGCCCCACAGCCAGCTCTGTGCTAACAGCACAGACTCCAAAGCAGGATTCTGTGTCTCCCTGTCTCCCTGCCCCTCCCCTGTTCTCTCTCTCTCTCTCTCTCTCTCTCTCTCTCTCTTTCTCTCTCTCTCAAAACTAAAAATAAATAAATAAGAATTTTAGACTCTGATATATTTGAAATTGATTTTGATCCAAGCATATTTTGTGATGATGACAGCAGTAGCTCAGCATTTAACAATAATTGCAGAATTACTACATATAAACCTTTCTAGAGGTGGAGTAAGTAAATTTCAAAGGGTGTTTCCCCCATTAAAAATAACACACACTCCAAGAGAACACACTAGATTTTATTTAAATGTTTTTTTAATTTATTTTTGAGAGACAGAGAGAAACAGTGTGAGTAGGGGAGGGTCAGAGAGAGAGGGAGACAGAGAATCTGAAGCAGGCCCCAGGCTCTGAGTTAGCTGTTAGCACAGAGTCTGACGCAGGGCCCAAACCCATGAACTGTGAGATCATGACCTAAGCTGAAGCAGGATGCTTAACCTACTGAGCCATCCAGGCTCCCCTGAGGTTTTTTTTTCTAACTGTGTTGTATGATAAACATTCTTTTTAACAAATGGAAATTTCATTGTAAAATGATACTTAAAATGTTTTTTTACTGCAATTTGAATTAAAAGTAAGTGTTAGTATTAAAACTAAGACAAACTGAAGTTTAAGTATTTCACATCAGAAATATAGTGTTGGTAGAAGAAATAGCTTTGAGACTCTGTGAACTGTTAACTGTGCTTCATGCTATATACGCTTTACATCATTTTCTTTATTGTTACCATGTCCATACCTAATGGCCATGTTTTTTCTCTTCCTGCCACCTTTCTTTGTCTTAGAGAATGATTTTGTTTGCTAAACCAAATGGTTTGTCAAAGACTAAAAAATTAAAACTCACCAGCAAATTTCAGGGAGATGTCATTTCCAGCTTGACTTAATCCTGGCACTTGAACAATCTTGAAATACCAGAGTCCGAATTAAAAACAAAATTATTTTATCTGTGCCATTTGTTTTCATTCATGAAGGGCTGTGACATAACAGATATTTTTAAATATTTTCTGGCCTATTCAGATTTCCTCTAATATATTTCATTTATGACATTTGGTATCCTGTTCATTAAAACAATAAGAAAAGAGCAAAAGCTCTATTTAGAAGAAGGCTATGTTTCAGCTGTTGCACCTGCCAAATTCTGCGTGTAGCTAAGTTGAGATGATATATTTGTGAGGGTTTTTTCCCAGTTACTGAAACATCAAGGTTAAATCAAAATATTTCAAAATTTACAAACTATGCATTCACCCTTATTTCCTCTACTTAATGACCCCAAAAGAAGAGCCCGTTTAGAAGTTTTATTATTTAGAATCTGTACTGGTTTCCATATTAGATTGAATAAGCAGAAGCAAATAATTATTTGCTTTGTTTCTGGAGTTTCTTCAGAATTTACCTGATGTCTACAATCTATTAAGGACAAATATGACAACAGTTTTACACAATAGAGCAAGGCAAGAAATGCTCCTGGGAAATAGTAGAGAAAGATATATTCTGAGTATTAGGAAAAGACCTTGGCTTTCAGCTAGGGTTTAGGGAATTGTAGAAAAGATTTTGCTTATGAAGGATTCAGCTTGTGCTCATCTAAGGTTGGATAAAAGATTTATCCAAAATGTCCTGGATAACCAGGATAACAAAGAGAGAAAGAATATATCTCTAGTGAAAATGAACCCCAAATTGTGTCATTGTGTTCTAATCTGATTTTCTGAAGTACATCTACCACGGAAATCATACACGCTGTATGAAGCAAGTGGTCTGACCCTTTCAGGCCATAGGCCTCAAGTCTTCCTACAACTAAAACTTCAAAAACTCGAACTAGAAAAAATACTTGAAAAATTAAAAGTGAGCCTCTCTGGAAAAACAATTTCTCTAATTTCCAAATAAGAATCAAAACACAATTTCATATTATTGCACAGCCAAGATCATTCAAGTGTAAAAAAATTCCCTAGCCCAGCGTTTTCAGATAAGAAATTTCAGTAAGATCCACAATACACTGTGGATATGTTAATCTGAATCAAACTAATGTTTTTCAGGTTGATCCTGAGATTAGTGGAATTCGTTTTTTTATCTGTCAGCAGCTATAAAAATCAGAAAGACACACTCATAAAACAGTGATACACAATTTGGAGATTCAAACATGAGTCCGTAATTGAGGATAGTCAAGTGGACTCACCATCAAGGGTATAACATCTGACATTTTTTAAACTTAATTTTGAAATGTGTGAATGGGGAGATCTTTTTCATTAAAATTTGGCAGATGACAGTTGAAACATCCTTCTTCTAAAGAGAGCCCTGTGAGAACTGATTGAAAAGTTAGTTAAAGGAACTAACTTCCGTTAAATTTGAAAGAATACAAATTGTTATAAAACAGTTATATTTAGGGGCCCCTGGGTGACTCGGTAGGTTAAGTGCCTAACTCCTAAGTTTGGCTCAGGTCATGATCTGACTGTTCTGAGATCAAGGCCCACATCAGGCTCTGTAATGACAGCACCTGAAAGCCTGCTTGGAATTCTCTCTCCTCTTTCTCTGCCTCTCCCCCACTTGTGCTCATGCATGCACTTTCTCTCTCAAAATGAATATATAAACTTTTAAAAATTCTTTTAAAACTATAATTATTATATTTTAACCTTAAATATATTTTATTTTACATGTATAATTCACAATACAGAATAGAGGGGGTTAGAATTTTAATCTCTTGGTTTTATTGTACTATTATAACTCCCTGCCCTTTCCTAGATATTTATTATTTTACATTTTTGATTGATTACTTTTTAAGCCTTGAAATGACCTCTAATTCTCTCCTCTGTATCCTCATTTGACAGAATCTCTTCAAGCTCCATTTTATAACATAAGAATATGAGTACTCTGACCCATCTCTATCTTTTATCCCTCCCTTCCAGATTGTACCTTATGTCAGCCACAGGGTCTATTTTGACATTGTCAAGATTACTAACATTTACATTCTGTCTTGCATCGTCATGGTTGACCACAGGATGACTATAAACATTGGAAACCAACAAAAGCCCTTGGCTTATAGGATTGTGTAAATAGGAATTTCCTTTTTCTTTCTTTCTTTTTTTAAGTAGGCTCCATACCTTGGGTGAAGCCCAACATGGGGATTAAACTCGTGAACCGGAGATCAAGACCTGAACTGAGATCAAGAGTTAGATGTTTAACCGACTGAGTCACCCAGGCGCCCCAATTTTCCTGACTGCCATTTTTCTTTCACTGCATTTTTTACCTGTATCATATATTTCCCTCCCCCTCTTACATAGACAGACATGCACCTTTAAATTGTATTTGTAATTCTACTGAGTTTTCCCTTTTCCAGAGACCTTTGTCTTAGAGTCTTTATTCTCCTATTACATTCTGTACTGAATATCTTCTAGGCATATTTCAGAGCAATTATCCTGGATATCTGCAGATTACTTTTCTGGGGTCTATCATATTTTGGATCCTGTAGCTTCCTTTGCTTATGTACATTTTTAACTTTTTGAGAAAATGCATAATAAGTAAAATTATCTGAGATCTTGTGTGTCTGGATAGGTATTTTGCCTTAATAGAGATCGATACCATGGTATCAATAGTATCAGTCAATAGACTGAATTATTTTTTTCTATGTAGCATCTCTTGTTGCTGATGAGAAATCTGATGCAAGTCTAGTCCTCATTCCTTTATAGGCGGCTTGTTTTTTCTTTTTGAAACCCTCTAGGATTTTCTCTTTACTGTTGTTTTGAAACACCACAAGCACATAACTAGAGATAGATTCCTCTTGCCAGCCAATGGTCCTTTTAATCTGAAGGCTTTTTTTTTTTTTTTTCCGTTTTAGGAAACTTTCTTCTTCAAGTTTCTTTGATAAATTCTTCCCTTTAATTTTCTCCAGTTTTTTTTTTAGACTGTTTTCTCTTCATTAGACTTTTTTTTTCATTAGACTTCTTTTACCATGATGTTGGACTCCATATTTTGCTCTGAGTATCTCTTATCTTTGCTCTCCTATTTTCAGTCTCTGACTTTTCCCTCTGCTTATGGGAAATTTACATGATTTGATTTCTAGTGCTTCTGTTAAACTTCATAGTTTTTTGGGGCGCCTGGGTGGCTCAGTCAGTTAACCATCCAGCTTCAGCTCAGGTCGTGATCTCATGGCTCGTGGGTTCAAGCCCCGCTTCGGGCTCTGTGCTGACAGCTAGGAGCCTGGAGATTGCTTCAGATTCTGTGTCTCCCTCTCTCTCTGACCCTCACCTGCTCGTGCTGTCTCTCTCTGTCTCTCAAAAATACATATATATTAAAAATAAATAAATAAAATTTAAAAAATAAAAATAAAAAACGTAATAGATTTTTAGCAATCATATGTTAATCTCTAAGAGTTTTTGTTTTCTTGTTCCCTGGTTGTTCCTATTTCATAACATCCTTTTCTGGTTTTATGGCTGCAATACATTCAAATCTGTCTCATTACATCAACTAGAGTTTTTGTTATTTGCTTTGGCTCATTTTGTTTTGTTTTGTTTTGGTTCTCTCTGTTTCTTCTTTTATTCTGTTCCTCTGTAGTCAGTTTTACAGTTTGTTTATTTTAGGCATTCATTCTCTTCTACGCTGCAGGCTCTCTTCACATACTACAGATCTTTGGTTTTCTGTTCATACTTAAGAGAAAAGGAAAGGTAGGTGGTGGAGTTTTCCCCCCTTTATTAACACAGAGCTCTTTTTCACCCATGTTTCTCTCTGGGTGGGGATTACATAAGAAAACTTTTGGTAGAGCAGGGCTGGGAGCTTCCAAGCTCAGCCTCCAAGTCTCAGAATAATTTTATCCAGTTTTTGGGTACATCCTACACACTTCTGTTTTTCAGGTTACATATGTGCCTGTAGAAGTGCCACCTGTTACATTTGCCAACCTTGAATTTATTCCCTCTTTGTAGACTTGTTTCTCAGTCATCCCTTCTGACTCTTAGGGCCAGAACCCTCTCCCTTTGCAGTTTCATACATCATTTTCTAGACTGACTTCTCTGCCTATTTCATTGGTCATCTTGCCTCTACCTGTTCCCTAGATGTTTATTAAAATCTCTCATCCACTGGTGACTACCAACACCCCCAGTCTTAACCCTCACCTTCTCTACTTCCTTTTCTGTTGTGGTTATGCCTTCATTGTACTTTAATATTTTTATTTCAATAGAATCAGGAGCAATGGCGGACAGACATAAATTTATGCCATCTTGAATCTCTCCAACTTGGTTTTAGAAAAGCTATCCCTTCAGTTTCTTTTTTTTTTTTTTAATTTTTTTTTAATTTTTTTTTTTAATTCTTGATACAGAGAGAAACAGAACATGAGAGGGGGAGGGGCAGAGAGAGAGGGAGACACAGAAACTGAAGCAGGCTCCAGGCTCTGAGCTAGCTGTCAGCACAGAGCCCGACGCGGGGCTCGAACCCACAAACGTGAGATCTGACCTGAGCCGAAGTCGGAGGCTTAACCGACTGAGCCACCCAGGCGCCCCTATCCATTCAGTTTCTATTTTGAACTCTAGCAAAGTTTAGATTATTCCCACGGTATGGTTTTCTTTTTATGTAGTATCTCCTCGTATAGACCGAAAACACAAGAGCCATAGCTATACATTCTATTTCATTTGTTTCTTCTATAGAGCCAGGTATTCAAATGTAAGGAATTTTAAAATTTCAAATGTGAGTGCTGGGGTGTAAAGTCAACCCCTTCTCTCTAACTCTACTCTTTAATCCTTCTGTTTCTTTATCTCTGCTTGCCTTGGTCCCTATTTCTTGCCTTATCAACAACATTCACAAACTTTAACAGTATGTTTTATTTTTTTTTTTAATTTTTTTTTTTTATATTTATTTTTGAGAGACAGAGAGAGACAGAGTGTGAACAGGGGAGGGGTGGAGAGAGAAAGAGACACAGAATCCGAAGCAAGCTCCAGGCTCTGAGCTAGCGGTCAGAACAGAGCCCAACACGGGGCTTGAACCCACAAGCCGCGAGATCATGACCTGAGCCGAAGTCGGACACTCAACCGACTGAGCCACCCAGGCGCCCCTAACAGTATGTTTTAATTGTTCTATTTTATTGTTACTTATAGTTGTTTATCTCTATGCCTTATTTATAAATTAAACTGTATTCATGCATATTTCAAATAACATGGAATTCACATAGGTCTTCTAGTATGATCACAAACTATGGAGCCTTAAGCAGGCTCCATACTGAGCATGCAGCCTGCTTAAGATTCTCTCTCTCTGGGGCACCTGGATGGCTCAGTCAATTAAGCATCCAACTCTTGATTTCAGGTCATAATCCCAGGGTTGTGGGATCAAGCCTTGCATCAGGCTCTGTGCTGAATGTGGAGACTGCTTAAGATTCTCTTTCTCTCCCTCTTAGACCCTTCCTCCTCTCCCATGCATGTTCTCTCTCTCTCTTTCAAAATAAAAAAAAAATTATTTTCTCTCTCCCTCTGTCCCTCACCCCTCCTTGTAGGCCTGCTTGCTCATGAGCTCTCTCTTTCAAAAAAAAAAAAAAAAACAATAAAATGAAAATAACTGTTTGAAATTCCTGACCTTTAATAAATAAAAAATGAGAAGCTAGGCTTATTGATGGTCAAATCAGAGCCTTATGTATGTGGACAACTCCAAGTAAACCATCTTCAGCTTCTCCTTAGTATATCTAGACCAAACGGAATAGTCTGGATAGGCACTGAGATCCTCGACCAACTCACCCACACCCAAATCCATGGCTGGGGAAATATCTTAGCCACTGGTTGGGTACTTAATATATGAGTTTTAATACTTTCTTGTCCAGAGTCACCTGGGTAGCTCCTACTCCTGATTTTGGCTCAGGTCACGATCTCACAGTTCATGAGTTCAGTCCCTACATGGGTCTCTGCACTGACAGTGCAGGGCCTGCTTGGGATTCTCACTCTCCTGCCCTCTCTCTGACTCTCACCTGTTGTTGCTCTCTCTCCAAATAAACTTAAAAAAAACCTTTCTTATCCATATGTCAGACAGAAAATACGAGATCTAAACAGGACCAAATACACTAGAAGAATTCTACAACCTTTCTAATAGGCCGAAAGAGTATGAATGGGAGAGCCATCCTTTTCCCTTAAGGGCTGCAGATGTTTCATGGCTTTGACTTCTCGTTATTTTTGTGCATTCTTGACTTTGCCTAGTCATTTTTCTTGGGTGATGTACAGTTTTGTACGTGTTTTTCAATGAATCAAGGGTTTTCTTCCTATTTTTTGGCAAGATAAACTTGGAAGGATAAGAAGTTCTAGGGTGAAATGTCAGACTAAAAATTTCTTTTTATGATGTATTCTGCTCATTTCCCCCCTGATTTTAGGAGCTGGGAATCCAAAGTGCACAATTGCAATTGTTATGGGAAGAACTAAAAATACCTCTGCAACCAGGTAAGAAAATAATTGTGATTGAGACATCTATTTGGGAATAAAAACTACTCTTTCTACCTACATAATTTACTAAAAATGCACCACTTAGACTTATAAATCATAATAATGTAAAATATATTCTGAGATTAATCTCACATTTGTGTTACACAATTGTTTTGCTGTAATATTATATTTAGGAAACATTTTAGGGAGTGTTGCTGTTCATTCTTCAGTGAAAAATTTCTTGTATTAAAAAGTGTTGCTGAATCCTCAAAGCTGTCTGGGGCAGATTATGAGACGTACAGAAATTTTCAGAACTAAGCAAATGATTATATATTTAGAGGAACTTGCACATTTGATATTATGTATCAGTTCCCAGTTTCCACTCTGTGCAATGAGAGGCCTAAATCAAGTAACTATTTTGTATTTGTTTCTTTTTTTATTTTTTGTTTATACTTTATTGTCAAGTTGGTTTCCATATAACACCCAGTGCTCATCCCGACAAGTGCCCTCCTCCATGACCGTCACCCCCTTCCCCTCTCCCCCATCAGCATCAGTCCGTTTCCATATAACACCCAGTGCTTATCCCAAGTGCCCTCCTCCTTGCCCATCACCCCCCCCTCCCCAATCAGCCCTAGTTTGTTACCAGTATTGAAGAGTCCCTCATGGTTTGCCTCCCTCTTCTTAATTATTTTTCCCCTTCCCCTCCCCCAGAATCCTCTGTTAAGTTTCTCCTGTTCCACATATGAGTGAAAACATATGGTATCTGTCCTCTGCCTGACTTATTTCACTTAGCACGACACCCTCTAGTTCCATCCATGTTGCTACAAATGGCCAGATTTCATTCTTTCTCATTGCCATGTAGGACTCCATTTTTTACATAAACTACATCTTCTTGATCCATTCGTCAGGTGATGGATATTTAGGCTGTTTCCATGATTTGGCTATTGTTGACATTGCTGCTGTGAACATTGGGGTACATGTGCCCCTGTGCATCAACACTCCTGTATCCCTTGGATAAATTCCTAACAGTGCTATTGCTGGTCATAGGGGGGTTCTATTGTTAATTTTTTGAGGAACCTCCACACTGTTTTCCAGAGCGGCTGTACCAGTTCACATTCCCACCAACAGTGTAGGAGTGTGCCCATCTCTCCACACCCTCGCCAGCATCTATAGTTTCCTGATTTGTTCATTTTAGTCACCCTGGCCGGAGTGAGGTGGTATCTCACTGTGGTTTTGATTTGTATTTCCCTGATGATGAGTGATGCTGAGCATCGTTTCATGTGTCTGTTGGCCGTCTGGATGTCCTCTTTGGAGAAGTGTCTGTTCATGTCTTCTGCCTGTTTCTTCACTGGGTTATTTGTTTTTCAGCTGTGGTATTTGGTGAGTTCCGTATAGATTTTGGGTACTAGCCCTTTATCTGATAGTCATTTGTAACTATCTATTCCCATTCCATTGGTTGCCTATTAGTTTTGTTGATTGCTTCCTTTGCCGTGCAGAAGCTTTTCCTCTTGATGAGGTTGCAATAGTTCATTTTTGCTCTTGATTCCCTTACCTTTGGAGATGTGTCAAGTAAGAAATTGCTGCAGTTGTGGTCAAGGAGCTGTTTCCTGCTTTCTGCTCTAGGATTTAGATGGTTTCCTGTCTCACATTCAAGTCCTTCATCCATTTTGAGTTTATTTTTGTGTATGGTGTAAGAAAGTGGTCTAGTTTCATTCTTCTGCATGTTGCTGTCCAGTTCTCCCGGCACCACCTGTTAAAGAAGCTGTCTTTTTTCCATTGGATACTCTTTGCTGCTTTGTCAAAGATTCATTGGCCATACATTTGTGGGTCCAGTTCTGGGCTCTCTATTCTATTCCATTGGTCTATGTGTCTGTTTTTGTGCAATACCATACTGTCTTGATGATGACAGCTTTGTAGTAGAGGCTAAGGTCTGGGATTGTGACACATCCCGTTTGGTTTTCTTCTTCAAATTACTTTGGCTATTCAGGGTCTTTTGTAGTTCCACACAAATTTTAGGATTGTGTGTTCTAGCTTTGAGAAGAATGCTGGTGCAGTTTTGATGGGGATTGCATTGAATGTGTAGATTGCTTTGGGTAGTATTGACATTTTCACAATGTTTATTCTTCCGATCCTTGAGCATGGAATGTTTCTCCATTTCCTTGTGTCGTCTTCAACTTCCTTCA
>PJEM01017875.1:0-20484 GCA_004023845.1 Helogale parvula
GGTCCCTGCCCTTCGGGACACGGGCCATGCGCTGCGCATGTGGGTGGGAGGGTGCCCTGAGAGCGGAGACAGCCTCCCCACGCCGGTGTGCCGGGGGAGGGAGAGGGCAGGAGTCACGGCAGCCTCCGTGGGGAAGGAGCAGTGAGGCCAGGAGGCAGGTGCACGGAGGGGCCCGGGAGGGGTGGGTGCACGCCCGAGGGAGCACGGCGTGGTGGAGGAGGGGGCTGGGGAGGCGGGCAGATGGGAGGTGGGGACACTAGGTTACGCCAGGTCATAGCATGCACGGTGGGGTCCTGCTTTCTCTCCGGAGTCCCTGGCCTGAGGTGGGGGGGGACGCCAGCGGGACACCCCAGGGCACAGTGGAGGCACCCGCCGGTGAGGGAGGGGGGGAGTCCACAGACGGCCACGCGGGTGAGCGAGGACTCACCAGGCCTTCCGGGGACTGCATCTGCCATTCTGGCGGAAACTTCCAGAGACTCTGAGGCAGAGCAATGCAGCAAAGACATTCCTGAACTCCTGACCCACAGAAGCTGTGACGTATTCAAGGTTTGCTCTTTAAGCCGCTAAGTTTTGGAGCAATTTGTTACACAGCAACAGATTACTGATGCTGAATGTGGTTGTAAACGTGTTTTTTTTTAAGTTTATTTTGAGAGAGAGAGAGAGAGAGACAGAGAGAGAACGTGAGTGGGGAGGGGCAGAGAGACAGAGGGAGAGAGAGAATCTCAAGCAGGCTCTGCGCTGTCAGCTCAGAGCCCGACGCAGGGTTTGAACTCATAAACCGGGAGATCATGACCTGTGCCGAAATCAAGAGTCAGAAGCTTAGCTGACTGAGCCATCCAGGCACCCCCTGAATTTAGTTCTTTTTTAAACATTGTTTTTTTCCCCTTTTTTAAAACTGTTTATTCATTTTTGAGAGAGACAGGGCAAGAGCAGGGGAGGGTCAGAGAGAGAGGGAGACACAGAATCCAAAGCAGCTCCAGGCTCCGAGCTGTCAGCACAGAGCCTGACGCGGGGCTCGAACCCACAAACCGGGAGATCATGACCTGAGCCGAAGTCGGAGGCTCAACCAACTGAGCCACCCAGGCGCCCCTGAATTTAAACGGGTCCTCGTCAGAGGGGATCTTTAGACGCTTGATTTCAAAATAAAGCCTCAAAGTGTTCTACTCTGGTGACAGGTGTGGAGGGCCTGGTTTGCGGGAAGTTCATCTGCTGATCACCCTGCACCACAAGGGCGGGAATGCCGAGGTCCTGGGAGCACCAGCCCGCTGTATGGTGCACGGAGGCACGGGCGCAGCGAAGGACAGAGCACGGCCCCGGAGTTAGGAGAGTGTTTGCTGTGACTTGATGGCTTAATCAGCCGATCAATACTGCTTGCAGGGCAGAGGGAGTGGGGAGCCGACATGAAAAATGCATGAGGGGCCGGGGGGCCTGGGAGGAGCACACCAGAAAGCCGGCCTGCTCTATTTGCCCAACGCCAGCAAAGAAATTAAATCGGCACAGAGGCGGTGGGCAGCCGCGGGGCTGACTGCAGCGTGGAGCGCTCGCGCATGGCCACTTTCTCTTCACGAGGCAGAAACGCGCTCATTAAATCACTTTTCCTGACCAAAGATGGATTCTGTAACCTTCAGGGGAGTAAAACACCAAGCGGACACTGAAATCGTGCAGGTCTCGGAAGAGGCTGATGGAATCGGGGTGCTAATGATCCTGGGGACGGTGGCCAACACGGCACAGGAGAGGGCAGCTCTCAGCCCGGGCTGGGCCTTCCGTGGGCCTGTGACAAACCCCATATTCAAGAATGAAAAACGGCAATTAACTGGAACTCTCAATTAGCTCCTCGGGGACGCGAGAAAGACGCAGGAAGACCGGCTCATACTGAGGGCTGTTTAAAAAAGCCAGCTTCCGGCATCTATCCTTGTATGAATTCGGGTCGAATTCAGCCATGCATGGGGGCCGGAGCAATGGTGGCTTAGAGCAATGGCCTAGCTGCCGCCCGCATAAACGATGACAAGGGAGGGAGGCCCAAGGTGCCAGAGAGCCAGGTTCCCTCTTTCTTGCTGTGCTGCCCTCCTCAGCATGTGGCTTCTACCTCATGGTCCGTGACGGCTGCCTGAGTGCCAGCCATCGCATCCACACTTAAGCCAGCAGGACAGAGGAGGGGCAGAAACGCCCTCCCACCTCTCGCCATCCCCTTAGGAGCCCCTCCCAGCAGCTGCAGGTAACTAGAGGCACATGTCAACCGTCACTCCGATTTGCAAAGGAGCTGGGGGCAGGGAAGTCTTTATCCCGGGCTCAGAGGCGGAGCTATTAGCAGGAAGGATGGGAGTGTGGCTGTTGGGAAGACAGAGGACTCTGGCAAGTCCTGGAGTCAGAACACGTTCAACTCGAATCAAAACGATGTCTCCGGTCAGAACAAGGCGCTGACCTGAGCGCGGTGCGGGGGAGGGGGAGGCTGACAAGGGGGGAGCGCGAGCCGCCCCGGAGGGGGCAAAATGTAACATGACAGAATGTCAAAAGCACATGGAATTAGTCATGCAAATTGTGACATTTAAGTCATGATGCTATTCGCGCTACAAAGTGTAAAAATGCTAACCTTTATCTAGACGGAAAACAAAAACTTACCCTGAGCGCATCTCAGTAATCAGCACACAGTTAGTCACACTGTGTGTAAGGCTCAGGAAGGTCCTCGGTCTGGACCCTGGGCTCCACGGCCCGAGAAAGACCTTCTGTTAATCCTCTTAACCCTCAGTTAACCACGACACAAACCATTAAAAAAAAAAAGCTTAGGTTTAACATTTACCTACGATGTGCTTGAAGCCTACTCAGGGGACAGACTGACCCGACCCTCACAGGAGTGACTATGACACGCCCCAGTGGGCTAAGGGCCAAGAAAGCCGGCGGCGGCTGTGTTAGGTCAGGGTCAGGGTCAGGCCGTGAGGGGCAGAGACGCTTAAACGACACGGTTCGCTCCTCCCGCTCACTGAGCCGCAGGTGGGCAGCCAGGGCTGGCGTGGAGCTCTGTGGGCTGTCAGAGGCCGAGTCTGTTGTCTCTTGTTCTGCACGTGTGACCTCCGTTCCAAAGACCCCTTCCTGGTCTAAGTGGCCTCCATCCCCAGGGCACTTCCTGGTCCACGATGGCAGGTCCATATCCATATCCGGAAGAGGAAAAGAGAAGCGTGGGCCAGTCTTGGTTTTCAAACAAGGTCACAGGCTCTTGACACTCCTCTGAATTAGAGTGGGGTCTGGGTCCCCTCCCTTGAGTCTGGGCCACCTTTAGTGACGGGTTGGCCAGAGCGATGCTGCATGATCTCCGAGGCTAGCGTGTAAAAGATGATGCGGTGTCTACATGGTTTTCTTCGGACGTTAAGGCTCGGGGCCCAGCGCCATGTTGTGGAGATGCTCGCATGGTCATGGAGAGGCCCGAGCTGGAGACCGAGGCCCAAGCCTCCAGCTGGCATCTATCTGTGGCAGGTGAGACATCCTGGAGAAAGACCCCCTGAGCCGCGGAGAGGGCAGCCCGAGCAGGTGCTCGTGGGGCGGGGCTGATCTGAGCCTTCCAGCCGAGCCCTGCCCACCCCGGAAATGAGTGAGCAGAATATGTGGGTGGTGGTGATTTTGAGCCACTAAATCCACACACACACACCCCTTTGTATTTAGAAATATTTTTAGGTTTACCGCAGGGTTCCCATGTCCCCTCTCCCAGCTCCCTCTGGGACTGACCTCTTGCAGGGACCGCGGCACCTTTATCAGAAGTGAGAACTGAACATCAATGTATCACTACAAACCCTCAGACTTTATCGGGATTTCTCCTCTTTTTTCTACCCACGGTGGTTTTCAGCTCCGAGATCCAGGACGCGGTACTGCGCTGGTGTCCCTGGTCTCCGTCCGTCTGGCAGCCTCTCGGTCTTCCCGGGTCTTTTGCGATTTGGAAGGTTTGGAGAGTAGCGGTCATGTAGTTTGCGGGATGCCCTTCAGTTTGGGTTTGCCGAGTGTTTTCCTGAGACCAGACCAGGGGTGTGGATTTGGGGGAAGGCCCCGTGCAGAGCCTGGGCTGCAGGCCGACTGGCCCTGGCGGCCTTGCTCACGGGCCCGGCCGTGCCTGCCAGGCCCTCTGCCGTCAGGTCAGGGTTCTCCCCTCTGGACGCTCTCCATTAGCAGCAGGCCACGGAGTTTGGGCTACATGCAAAACGGAGGGGGCTGGACACCAAATCTGCAGGAGGCGCTGCTACACTCGGGGGATAAGGGCTCCGGCTGTGGTGCCCGGACGGACGTGGCTGCTCTGGGAGGCGGGGCTGTGGGGTCACGTGGCACAAGCCAGAGGGCGCTCATGGGGTCCCCGGAGAGGGCTTAAGGGGTAGCGAGGGAAAGTTCCTGGGAGGAGGGGGCAGGGGACCCTGTTCTGTGTGTGGTGCTGGTCGGTTTGCAGCGCTGGACCTGGGAAGCAGAGGCCCGGACATCTGCCCCGGGATGCACGCGCCCCCAGGGAGACGTCGAGGTGCCGCCTCGTGTCTTCTTGCTGCCCAGAGCAGGACGCGAGAGGCGGATGGGTTAATAGGGAAACTTTTCCATTTTTAAGTAAATTGAAAGGAACACGCGAAAGAGCCCTAACTTGCTGGGTTTGGAGATAAAACCGTTTTCTCATCCCGGTATCGCCGGATGGCAAGGGAATCTCGAGTGAAAACGGTGGCCTCGGGGCAAAGAGTGAACCCAGGCCGGGAACAGAAGACCCTCTGCGGGACCCGGGGCACTTTACCCGGTGCCTCCTTTGGCCGGTCACCAGTTCACTGCCGTTCAGTTCCCAGTTCATCCTTCGTGGCCGGATCTAGAAGATGGATGGGGCCCTTTAAATAGTTCTGTGTGTGTGTCTGTGTTGGGGGGGGGGCAGGTGTGGGGCTAGGAATGGCCAGGATTTCCTTCCTCTGGAGCAGGTGGGGGGTGGAGAGGAGAGGGAGCGATGGGGCCGATCTGCTTCCAGCACGTGGATGGACGGGGGCGGGGGCCAATCTCCAGGGGCCGAGGTGAGGTCGATTTTATCCCAGGAAGGGTGACGTCACCACGGTGTCTGGACTCTTGTAATCACGTGCTCCCACCCGGCGGGTGCTGTTCACAGCTGTGGCTTGTGGCAGGACGGCATGGCTGGCGGTGCCTGGCGGCCTCAGGGCGCTCGAAGCTTCAGGCTGAGGCTCTGGAGAGCCCCGGCCTTTCCGCAGAGCAGCGGCTCCGTGTGCTTGGCGCCTTAGCTGGAAATGCCAGCGAAGCACCTTGGCCTGGACAGTGAGACACTGGATGCAGATCATCGGTATTTAGGTTCCGGGAAAAGGGGCCGCGCCGCTCATGTTCCTGGGAGCCTGTGGCCCCTTGCCCCACAGAACGAGCGCGGTGCTCGGAGCCTGGGCAGAGGTTGGGCCTGCAGTCCCTGGCTGGGGGCTGAAGACAAGTTCCACGGTGTCACACACGCACCCACTTAAAGGTTGTCCAGGCCTCTGGACCCCCAGCCAGGACCCGGCCACGTGGTGAGCTGGCTCCTCTCGCTGGTACAGGGCTCACGACCATTGCTGGGCTCTGGCCCCCAGGTGTTTGCAAAAGTTTAGAACTACCTGCCAGCTCCCTAATTAGCTCCCTACGCTTTCAGGCTCTGAAGTTTTCTCCAACTTTGCTGGTTTGCAAAGTAATGGGAAGAAGCAGGGAGGACAGCAATTTAGCCGTGGCCTTTCGGCGATCGTTAATTTGACCAACTACCCTTTGGAAATGAAAGGCCAGCGCCTATTAGCTTTAGGGGCATCGAGTGCAAAGTCAAATATCAAAAGGCCAGGCAAGAAAGGGACCCCATTCTAATCAAGGCAGGGAGGTGTGGCGCCTCACGGACATGCAGATAGGACTGGGAACGGGCGCCGTCCTGCGGTCCTGACATTTTTTCAGCAGCTTCTACTTCCGAGATGGGGACCGAGGTCTCTCGTGCCCAAGATTACGAGACGGTCCCGACACACCGCTGCAGCTGTTCCGCGGCGTCTGGGGAGGGCGGGCCATCTCGTGTCTGTCACACTTCTGGATTCTTCTCGGAATCTCATCTTGAGTGGTAAGGAGAGATGCGAGTGGGTCGCAGAGGCAGGAGATGGGCCGGGCCCCACACGGACGGCTACTTGCCCGCATCCACGCACATCCCTGCACTGGAGTCCCCACAAGGCCGCCCGCACCGCCTGGCCCCCTCCCATTCGACTCGTGCACCGTATCCCACCGTATCCCGACGACTCGCACCTGTATGCAGTAGGTGCACAATAAACACCCGGTGTGCTCATTTGCAGGATTTATGCATCCACACGGCCCAACGCACTGGCCCAGTTCCCAGCTGGATCCAGGCTCACAAGGACCACGCAGCTGGCCACGGTCACCAGGCAGAAACCTGAGCCTGGCTTTCTTTCCCTCATCAACATCTGGCAAAGGTTCCTGAGGGCCCACGCCGTGCAAGGGGACAGACCAGCGCCCCAGACGGACGCAGCCCCTGCCTTCCGGGCTGACACTCCAGCGGGCGGGCGCGGGTGACGGGCTGCACGGCTGATGGGTGGTCCTCTTCTAATCACAGCGAAAGGTGATTTGGACTCCAGCTAACAAACACGGTGGCCGCAGAAACAGTCACCTCTGCCACTTGACGCTCACTAGCTGAGGCCCGCGGGGTGAACACCACTGGCAGTTATGGGGAAACCAAACCTCAGTCTTGGAGATCACCACATGAAAGGTTTGAAAGTTTACTTCTCTCACACAGAGTCCTCCACATAAGCTGCTGGCTGGGAGGCTCACCTGGGGAAGCAGACCCGGGGATTCAGGGTCTTTCCATCGAGTTCCGTCGCTGCCTGTCACTCCCGACGCTGCCTCAGAAAAGGAAGAGAGAGCATAGCAAACGCAGGCTTTCTTTCAGCTGCCTGTGAAAGGGACACAGGGGCACCTGGGTGGCTCGGTTGAGCATCTGACTTTGGCTCAGGTCATGATCTCACAGTTCGTGGGTTCAAGCCCCGCATCAGGCTCTGGGCTGACAGCTTGGAGCCCGGAGCCTGTTTCAGATTCTGTGTCTCCCCATCTCTCTGCCCCTCCTGCACTAGTGCTCTGTCTCTCTGTGTCTCAAAAATAAATCAACTATAAAAAAAAAAAAGTGACACAGAAGTGGCGTGCACAGCCCCTGGCCCCGCTCTGATGCACGGGGTCCGGGAAACGCGGTCTGCTGGGTGCTCTGGGGCAGGAGACCGTTTGGATGGGCATACACTTAGTGATCGGGAAGAGAGAGAAAGCCTGCGAGCCTGTGTGAGCGCCGTGTGGCTTCCTGGAGGAAGAATGTCTGGGCTGAGAAGAACAATCCAGAAGCCGGGGATGGGAACTGGCGTTCTCGGAGGGAAAGGATTTGGTACTGGAGGCTCTTTCCACTCCTGGCCCCAGGCCCCCAGCCCCGTCCATGTTTGAGGATGGTGTCCTCACAGAAGAAGGTGACAAAAAGCGTGAGGCCCAGGTGACGGTGGGGACAGTCCAGTCTTGAGGGTGGGCCCACAGCAGCCCGTGGGGTGGCGCTCCACCCCCTCCCTGGGGTCCTGGAGCAGGTGCTGAGGGCAGGAGGGGGCGGGGGGTGGTCTGCTGGGGCAAATGGCTCCCACATCCAGCAGAACCCTGTGCCCTCCCTTCCCTTTCCCAAGGCACAGCCGTGCGTGGAGGCTTCCGGGTGGCTTGCCGGTCCCTGAGGCTGGGAGCTGTGTGTGTGTGTGTGTGTAATTTCCCTGGGGAGGCTCTCCCCGATTCCCTCCCGTGACCTCACACGCGCCTGCCTAAGTGTCAGGACCGGCACACTGTGGCCCAGCCGACCACAGGCACGCACCGCCGGGACCTTCCAGGACAGCGAGGGCCAGGCTCCACTGGTGGCAGACGGCTCCTGATGGAGACGCTTCCCCGGAGCACTGCGCCCCTGGGCCCGGGCTGAGCTACAAGAACTCGGCCGTCCTTGCCCACGCTTCCTTTTATGACCTGTGCCCTAGTGGGATCTATTTCAGCATGACCCGGTAGGTCAAGTGCTCCCCGCAGGAGGTCTGGGGAAGTGGAAAACACGCAGGCCGAGGGCAGTGTGGCTCTGGTCCTCACGCTGTCGCTCACCCGCTGGGTGAGTGAGGTTGGGTCTCCAGGCCTCGGACCCTCTGACTGCCCATCAAGTGCACGGCCTGAAACAAAGGCGTGGAGATCGCTGCCCACAAGAGACGGAGATCTGAGACATAGATCGAGCTATAAATCAAGGCGGAGAGAGTGAGGGGGAGGCGGGGGGAGGGGGCTCACAGCGGCGGTAACAACATTCCTGAGAGCAGGACGCTGGTCCCCTAAACCCCAGCAGGTTAGACCTGATGCCAAATGCACGAGCCATAAAGGTCATGCCGACGCCACATGCTGGTGATGACGTGGAGAAGCCGGGTCCCTGACTGCGAGCGGGAAGTGAAGTGGTGCGGCCACTCCGGAAGATGGCCTGGCGGTTCCTTTAAAGCTAAAAACGGACTCACGGGGCAGCCCAGCGATCGGACTCACGGGCCCCCACTTCCGTGCGGACGCCCGCCTGCAGTGCCCCTGGCGGCCCCACCCCGGGGGGCAGCGAGTTGGAGGCTCCCGACCAGCCCGCGTGGACACGCGGCCGAGCTGTGCTGATGTGTGGCTCGGGCGAGGAACGGTTTGCTGATCCGCGCGGCGACTTGGGCGACCCACGAGGAAATCAGGCTGAGCGGAAAAAAGCCAACCTCAGGAGGAGACTCCGTGCGTGATTCAGGTGTGTGATGCGGGTGGCAGAGACGGTCATGGAGACGGGGGACCGATCGGTGGCTGCCTGGGGACGGGGATGGGGAGAGGAGGTGTGCATGGCTAGAAAGGGGGAGGCCGGGGGGTCTGGACCCAGGACCCTGGACAGAGCGGCACCAGCGCAGAGGGCCACATACAGATGCACCATGCGCGTGCAGCGGTGACGTCTGGGTGAACTCTGGGCACCGCGCTAGCGTCAGCCGCTGGAGTGCGATTGTGTGAGACGTGAGCGCCCGGGGGTGGGGCGGGGGGCGGCTGGCAAAGGGCACTCCGGACCTCCCCACCTAGGTCTGTGCAGCTTCCCCTGGAGGTACAATTGCTACAAAACAAAAAGCTACAGGAGCCCAGCAGGAGATTCATGGTCGAAGCTACGGTCACTGGACACGGGAAGGCAATCGCGACCCAGAAGTAAGGACAGAGATAATGAGACGAACGGGACTCCAGAGGCCGTGTCGCTCGGGAGGCAGGGAGCGGTTCGGGACAGGCTACAGACGCTTGCTTCCCTCCTCTCGTTCAGCGAGTTTCCGCCGGACCCACGGCCACCCAGCTAGAGCCCGCATTTCCCAGGGGCCCTTGCTGCTGGGTCTGCCTTGTGCCTGAGTTCTTACTGATGAAGTTCAAGTGGAAATGACACGTGCCAGGGCTGGGGCTGGGGCTTACAACCCCGGGCACGTGCTCTCATGTGTTCTTCCCTTGTAGCGAACTCGGGAGGGGCCGGTGGCCCAGCTGCCACCACGCAGACCCTGTCCTAGGCTAGGCGGCAGGGTGATAGGGAAAAAGGAACAGGATTGTCGAGTGACTGCACCCAGAGGAGCAGGATCGGAGTCCTCGGATTGGAACCGGCCCCTCTGAGCTCTTCAGGGTGAAAGAGGGTCTACGTCCTCTAAGCAACTGTATGCTGGGGGCCTCTGCGCTAGAGCAACTTAGCCTTCGCTAACTGGGAGGAAAAGAAAGCAGGTTTCACAGCAGAATACAGTAGGATCCTATTCTTGGCAAAAAAATGGACACACACACACACACACACCCCCATAGGAGGGTCTGGGAAGAGACGCAGCAAAACACTCCGGTAATGATCTCCTGCGAGTGGGAATTACAGCTATTCTTCCCCATGCGCATCTGCGTTATCTAATTTTATGTAAGAGGAACACATGTATCCCTCTAGTAATTAAGCAGGCAAGCTGATGAGAGACGGCAGCGTTAGGAAGCAGGGGGCTGGAACGGGGGGCTTGGTAGCAGCCCGTCCCACGGCCTGGGGGGTGACGAGGTTCGCTGGGGTCCCGGGCTGGTCTCCTGCCTCCCTCGCCGAGCCCTCTTCGCTCACCGCCTCCCACTCCCCACCCGCCGAGGGACACGTCCCTGTTTTCGTCTCTGTCAGGCTCAGGCGAGCACGATGCCAAGGAAGCCGGCTGCCGGCAGGACCAAGCCGCAGCTCAGGTGCTCCCCGAGGACAGCCAAGCTCCAGTGGAAATTTCAAACTCAATTAGCACAGAGACAGGATGGAGCTGTTCCTGAGAAACTAATCCTCTTCCGGCTGCCAGGATGGTGCTTTACCCGGAGCCACGCGCGAGCTCTACGGTTTGTCTCTTCAAGCACTAATGACGGGGAGCAGTCAACCTGCAATTTAGAATTCAACTTGAAAGTGAGTTTTGAGTTCCTTTCTGCTAACTGAAGGAGCTGGGGTGGAGACGGGGGAAAGAAACCCGTCTGTCCTAGAAAGTGAAGCCTAATTACTCCCCCATGCAGGCACAGACGGGCCGCGAGGGCTGGCGGCAGGCAGGCAGGCGCGCCCACGGGCCCCGCCCCGGCTCACCGTCGATGCGTGTGTCGTGCAGGCTCCAGTGAGCTCCGAGCAGGTGCCAGGGAGTCGGCCCACCCTTTCCTGTCAACTGCAGGACAATTAAAGTTCGCCGAGCTCGCCCTGAGCAGAGACGCCGCGGCCGGGGGGGGGGGGGGGGCGCGGAGACGCGCACGGTGAGCCATCCCACCTTGTCCTCTGTCTCTACAAACCCGATGGCCTGACGCTGCCTCCCGACAGGTTTGGCCAGGGTTCCAGAACTTGTGAGAATCCCGGGGGCGAGCCTGATGTCCGCTTCTCCTCCCGAAGCGGGTGACCTTACGAGGCTCTCGATTTAGCATCAGGCCCGCACTTTTGACAGTCTGAGCGCAACGGAGAGGCTGCACGTTAGCACTGAAAGATCATCGCTTCGTGCCGGCAGCCTTCCGTCGGTGGTGTGAAGGAGGAAAATACCACTCGATACCAAAAGGCCAATTCCCAATTTAGTTGAGGAAGAAAAAATCTGGACAACCCTGCAGAGATCTCCTCGCTCAGTTCTGCCGGTTCCTAACGACCGCCCCGCCGGGAGCAGTCACTGGCCGGTGCAGGCCGGCGCCTCCCTGCTCCGCACGGCAGGGGAGCACCGGCAAGACCCAGGTTTCTAAGTCTGGGCCCAGAGAACTTCTTGGGCCGCACGTCCCTGCAGAGCGGGGACTGGTCCCTGTGCCTCTGAGGAGGCGGCTCTGCTGCAAAGTAGCCACGGCGCCCGACGACAGGCTGGCCCCCAGCCCCTGGGCGGGCGGCTCTGGAGACCCCCCCTCCCCCAGTCCCATCTGCATGGAAGGGGAGCCGGCACGCGAAGCACCTGGCACCAAGCAGATGCCGAGCTGGCCTAGAGGTCGCCTGGGGAGCATCTGGGTGGCACACCCACTGCGGCCACATTCCTGTCTTCAGACGCACCGAAGGGTGGTCCCGGGACCTGGTGCCCTCACTCCCAGGGGCAGCCGGCCCCGCCCCGCCCCCGTCTCTACTGTTGCTGACTTGGGGTCAGTACGTTCTCGGGATTTTGATGGCCGCCTCTCCAGCCACCAGCCATTCACAGATTTCTCCGCCCTCCCAGCCCTGCTCACCTTTCCAGACCTCAGTACAACTTCCTTCCAGCTTTTCTCTCTCGGGACCGAGGAGCGGGATGGCGGAGACGGGAAGGCCTCGGGGGTTGACGGGCTCAGCCCTTGTTATTTCCCACACTTTTAACTAGGGAAAGATTTTTAACAAGTACATATATGTTACATACATGGAGAGAGCAGCCAGCGTCACCCACGAACCCGATGCCCAGACACAGTTCATTATCAGCTCACGGCTGATCTTGTTTCATCTAGAAAACCCCACCCCTGGGGCGCCTGGGCGGCTCAGTTTGTTAAGTGTCCGAATCGATTTCGGCTCAGGTCACGATCTCACGGTTTGGGAGATCGAGCCCCATGCTGGGCTCTGCGCTTGCCTGGGACTGAGCTGGCTTGGGATTCTCTCTCTCTGCCCGTCCCCCAGTCACGCTCTCTCCCTTCCTCTCAAAATAAACAAATAAACTTAAAAAAAAAAAAACGCAAACCCACCCCCTCCAACTCCCCTTTCTCACCTTCACTGACTATCAGGCTTCCTCTCACAGAAGCAGGAGTGGGGGCGGGTGGCCAGGATTCAGGCCCTGGCCATGCATGCCCGCCCCCCCAGCCGCACCCCTCCCCACTTCTGCTGTAGCCACAGCCCACCTGTGCTAGTATTTAATATTTTTCTCTAATGGTCTCACTTTTCTGCCTAAATATATTTGTTCACAATGGAAACTTTACACCTTCCCGGTAAACGGGAAACAAGCATCATTTGTCACAAACAGAAGGTGGCACTAAGCAGCACACAGAGAACACAACGCCGTTAGGCAGAAGCGCTCGCCTGCCCCAGGCCCCGGGCCCGAGGCCGCCTCGCTCTCCTGAGAACGGTTAGAGCCCCTGGGTCCAGCGGGGACCCTTCTCCCACGGGAGATCCGAATGGCCCTCTCACGGGTGACTCACCGGTGCCGGCATCTCGTCAGTGGCCTCCCCCCGCCCCTTCCACCATGTTTCAACGTCTCTGGTGGCCGCTGGCAGCCATGACGCACTTGTCACCTCCACATGGGCCACAGCTGGTCACATCGTCATCGCTGCCCGCGACCACCCACACCCGTGGCCACGCGGAGGTCGGTCTACGTGCTGTTTGAACGTTTTGCAAAATGTGCGCAGCAGCAATGAGATGATTTATCACACGAGGACAGAATCGTGTCCTCGATTCTGAGTTTCCTCACAAAGCAACAAACACGTGTGTGACGAGACCAAAGGAGGGAAGTCGCCCGCGAGTCCGAGGAGCCGTGTTCTGTTCTGTTAGCGGGAACCATGTGTCCCACGCTAGACAATAAAACTCGGGCGGGAGCCCCCGCCAACCCCCTTGGAACAGATGAGCGACATCTCAGAGCAAAGGGCTGGTGTGACCGACTCGTGTGTCACACGGGCTTCTCATGAAGGCCTGGGCCGAGGTTTAATAGGCAGCAGCGAGGTTTCCCCTCCTAGTGGTTCCTGAGACAATGGTGCCTCTTATGAGCAGTAACGTCCTGAGTGTGACGACCACGCACTTAGCCCGGAGTCACTGGCTGTAGGGAAGCGTCCCGCCGCCTCCCATCACCCCCCTCCCACTGGGTGCTGGATGCGGGCCCATCTCTGGGACAGGGGCTCTCAGACCTGGACCCACAGCAGAATCTCTTGGGGGCCTGTGAATAGCCAGCAGGCTGCTGGGCCCCTCCCCCAGGGCCCCTTCTTCAGCGGGTCCAGGGTGGGGCCTGAGGCTCGTGCTTCTCATGGGCCCCACGTTGCTGCCGCAGGATCCAAGCTCGAGTGGCCCTGTGTCATCCTTTCCCCTAAGAGATCCTTTGTCCCGAGCTCCTTCAAGCCTGGTGGGGGGTGGGGGGAGGGCCCGAGCGGTACCAGAACTCACACAGGACCAGGCGTCCTTGGGGACACAAGACACGTCTGGCACCTTGGCTGCAGCGTAGGCGGGGCCGGAAAAGCTCTAGGAGACGCCCCGTCCTTCAAGACCGTCACCAGGTCAATGTTTCTTCATATAAACAGGTTGTGGCTTTCAGCGTTGGGCTCAAGGGCCTGAATGTCCTCAGCAGTCGGGGCTGGGATCTGTTCACGTGACGTTTAGGACAGGATATGGGGGCGACAAGCCGGTGCCCCCGTCACGCCTGCTCACGGGCGTTCTAGCTGTGACACGGCCAGCTTCCTTCCCTTGGGCACGTCTGTGCTACTGGTTTAGTAAAAAGGAACATCTGTGCACTTTTTTTCTCAAAAAGAACAATCCGTTTTTCAAGCTGCAAAAACATCTTTGAAACGGAATTATTTGCCAACATTGTCCTCTCTCCTAAGCGAGAAGCAAGAAAATGTGCCCTCAGAAAGAACAATGTTTTAAATGCAGACATTACGAAGTGTCCTTTTTTCTTCAAAAGGCCCAGATCAGCCCTCATGTTCGGCAAACGGAATGCAGAAGGCGCGTTAAGAGACAGGAGACAGAGCCTCGTCCTGGTACCAAAGGTTTACTGCTTTATTAAAAAAAAAAGTTACACACAAAACCAGACCCCCAGAATGACAGTATGTACGGACACGGGCTTGTTCACACGATTATGGCCAGTGAAGGTGACTTTGAACGCAGGCCCGGAAAGATCAGTTCACCAGCATGAGGACGGGCGGCGTCAGGTCCTCACTCGGAGTCCTGAAGGGTCTCCTCTGCCTTCCACGCCCCAGCTGCAGCGGGTCATTAGTCCCGTCCAAATGAGATGGAATCTGTTCTCCAAGAGGCTCAGCCGTAACCTAGGACATGCGGGGAGGACAGGCCCGAGCCACCAATGTGACCCAGGGCCGGGGATCATCTAGGAGGGGGCGGGGCCTGGGGGCCGGGGCGGGGTCACTGCCGGCAGGTGTCGTGGAAGGCTTCGAGGGTTCGGAAATCCCTCCACGTGGGGGGAAGGCCGTCTTGCAGAAACTTCCCGCAGCGCTGGCACGGGGCCTGGAACAGCTTTATGTAACTTCGTAACCAGGTCTAAAAAGAGAAGTGAAGAGACAAATAAAAGAAATGGGATCCGGGTGCTCCCAAGGTCATCCTCCCTGTCAAGCTTAATGATCTCGAAGCCGGAGGACTGAAGTTGGCTGTGCCCCAGAAGACAGCCTGTGCTTTCACAGAGGCGGCATGCACCCGCCATCCACAAGGTCGTATGCTGCTGACCGCCGGCCCAGAGCGCCCCCGCCCCGCCCCGCGGAGGGGGTTTTAGAGCAGGAAGTCCTGCTCTCGGGGCAGGGAGTCCTCCCGCAGGAGCGGCCTGTGGCTCGGGGCGGCTCCCGGGTGCGGGTATCGATCCTCGGCTTGGTCACTGCCGAGAAGCGGGCATGGACCCCTGTGGAGGAAGACTTCGCGTCGATGACAAGGTTCAAACCCTCCCCTGAGGTCAAGGTGCCTTCTTTCTAATTTGATTTCGGAGGTCGTCACTCACTGTCACAACGCGGCCCTGCGCACCCGCGGGAGGGCGGGGACGGTTTGGTGCCACCGCGTAACGTAATAAGCGGCAAATGCACACTTGAGTGGTTCAGAGTGCAGAAATCTCGCAGGCATCATGCATAGGGATGAGACTCCCATAACTCAATTCTCACACTCAAGGAGATCTGCTACCAGAAAAAAAAAAAAGAAAAAAGAAAAAGAAAGAAAGAGAGAGAGAAGGAAAAACCAACGCACACCCTGCAGCGCAAGGGCTGCGAACCGAGTTAAGCAAGTCCTCGCTGTGACAGGGGCACCTGCACCTCATCGTTTAACGTCCTCCCGAATTACGTCGATAAGAGAAAGGTGTTCTTGGAAAAAGGAGGTCGAGTTCAGTGCTGCAGACCTTTCTGTCTGCCGTGGCGGCCGCGGCCGGCTGCCAAAGGCCAGGGGCTGGAGGTCCTGGCAACAAACGTGAGGGGTTGAGGGCTCACTCAGCTAAACTCCTTATCCTCCAGGGCTGATCAAATGCACATCGGCCCGAACTCCCAGGTCAGTTGCCAGGGAACCTGGGCCGGAGGGCGTGTCAGGTTCAAGGGGCCACTGACCGCTGTGGGCGGGATCGTCCTCTGGACACCCGGAGGGGAGCACCTCCCCAGCACTGCGGCCCCGACCCAGGTGTGAACTGCAGGTTCTCTAAGAGGCCCACGTCCAGAGGCGAGCTGGGACGGGACACGAGGGCGGCACCGCTGCACCCGGCTGTCGATACAGATCTGGACTTGCCATCAGGTAGGTCCTCTGAGTGGGCCTCTGGCAGCCTTTCTAGCCTGAGCGGACAGGGGAGCTGCGCTGCAGCAGAAGGTGGAGGCTGCTGGGGGAGGCGCGGGACCGCGTCGGCTCGATGGTGCACCAGCTGCCGGCCCATGGCCCTGTGTGGGCCAAACGTGGTCACGTGAGTGACGCGGGCAGCAGCGTGCGCTGACTCGGCCCTGGGCGTGGTGGGGCGTCCTGGCGGTTGCTGATTTCCGTGCTGTGAATGCTGGTGTGTGGTTGTGAGCCACCCAGGGTGGAAGAACCAGGTTGCAGACTTCTGAACGGGAGCTGGCGGGAGGCAGCATGACGGGCCGTGTGGCCCCCTGGGGGTCAATCCCCATCCTGAGCCCCACGCCTTGGGGGCACTGCAACACTTGTCTTCGTCACCGCCCCCCGCTCAGCGCCGAGCACGGGGCCTGGCACAGATCAGGAGCTCAATAAATATCTACTGACTGAATCAATGTGAGAAACTGTTGGGAGATCACATCTGAAACCACCATTTGTTCAGCTTGATAGAAAACACCAGTTAATTAAGTGGGAAACGGTTTCTCATAAATCCCTTCCAGGTTCAAAAAAAAGCATCAGCTCTGCGCTGGCCCATGTCCCACGCCGAGGCCCTGGCCCACTGTGGGCCACCCTCTGAGCTGCCTGCGCTCACTGGGAGGGAACTGAGGTCTCCATGGGGGACCCGGCTCCAAAGGCCACTTACCATGAAGGATCTGACCACGACGTCCGGCATCTGGGGCAGCTGGTAGTGCAGCAGGGCGGTGGTGGCGTGGTCTGTCACCTGGGGCCAAGGACAGCGAGTGAGTTAAACGCCACTCCAAAGGAGCACAGAGAAAATAAGATGAACGCGCTCCCCAGATACGATAAAGCAGTCTGCTTCTGAACGCCTCTTGGAGAAAAGGGCATCTAAAATAAAATCTGAAGTACGAAAACTAGTTAGCAGACTCAGGGGCGAGGGAGGACACAAGCGTTCAGGCCTGGAGGCAACGGAGTGAGTTCCAGCACTGGGAACCCGGGCGGCAGGCGCACCTGAGAGGGGCGGGGGGCACCGAGCCGGCCGTCCTCGGAGAGGCTATGACGCCAAGTCTCTGCAGGGACACCGCGTGAATGCAAAGATTTTCCAGCTGTCCACATTCGACTTCATCTCTTTTCGAAATGCTTATTTTTTATTTTGAGAGACAGCATGAGCTGCCGAGGGGCAAAGAGAAGACGGAGAGAGAGAGGGAGAGAGGGAGAATCCCAGGCAGGCTCCGTGCTGTCAGTGCAGAGCCCTCCTCGGGGTTCGAACCCATGAATCATGAGATCGCAAAGCCAAGAGTCAGATGTTTAACCGACTGAGCCCCCGAGGTGCCCCTCAACTTCATCTTTACACTGGAACCCCTTCTCGGGCAGGGTCACTGGTCTTTCTGCTTCCTGTAATTCTCATTCTGTCTCATAATTTGTCGTCACAGAGATTTTATGACCAGGAGTCCGGTAATTTCTGATCTTTCCTATGGGCCTCAGAGCTCCTGTTACCTTTCTGAGGAGCCTTGCCACTCAAAGTGTGGTCTTCTCTCCACAAGTTGTGGCCTATTTATGGCATCCTGGTGGGCCCCATCCCCACTGTCCCCAAACTCCAAGCAGAGGCTTTGTCAGCAGGGCCCAGGGCACGAATGCACACGCGCTCCAAGTCCCAGCACCGCCCACTGACCTTGACCCACCTATTTAATTTCTCTGGGTCTCAACGTCCCTTCTGAGAAACAAAAACCTAGTCTCAGATCCCTTGTATTTCTGAAATCTGGCGCCACAAACTGCTAACGCCTGCCACCAACCAGCAAATCAACAGAGTAGCGCTAATCTGACGGCTGTGCTCAGACTCAAGGTTCACCTGTTCTCAGAGGGACCCCTGGTCACGAGGAAGGTTGTGGGTAACAAACAAAATGAAACCAAAACCCCAGATAAAGAGATCACCTTAGTAAGCAGGGTTCGTGAACCTGGGTCTACCTGCATGGACGCCTCAGTTTTCCAGCTGTCACCCCAACACTCAGTGACGTGCCCACGAATTGGGGGGGGGGGAGCCAACCACAAGGGCTGCTCCAGGTGCGCAAGGTGAGTTGCAAACGATCTGGAAATCAGTCCTGCTGTGTCCACACCTAAGGTCAGAGAGGCCACACCCCAAATGGAGGGCAGAGGCTCCCTAGCGGACAGAACCTGAGCCTCGCTTTCTCTAAATAAGTGGCTGTGCATGTGAAGCACATCCCGTCCAGCCACGCGGCAGCCCTGCCTCTCCCCGCTCCCTCCCTGCTCCTCCCGCCCCTGGATGGGCGCTCTTCCCAGGCCCTTCCACGGCCTGCCTGGTGGCGGGTGAGCCCACGAGATGCTGAGCTCTATGGGGACACAGATCATGCGCATCTGGTTCACGGTACATCCTTGAGGCCTGGAACATCGCCCAAGGCATCTAGCAAGAGCGGGTGCTCAACACACATTTGTTGAATAAAGAAAGAAACTTAAAAACGCCACTCACCAGGGGCGCCCGGTGGCTCAGTCAGTTAAGCGTCTGGCTCTTGGTTTTGGCTCAGGTCGTGATCTCACGGTTCGTGTGTTCGAGCCCTAAGTCGGGGTCTGTGCCGACCATGCACAGCTTGCTAGGAATTCTCTTTCCCCCTCTCTCTGCCCCTTCCTTGCTCATGCATGCACACCCTCTCACGCTCTCTCTCAAAATAAATAAATAAACTTAAAAAAAATTTTTAAACATGCCCACTCACCAAAGGCCACATACCAGAAACACCTGCGCTGGCTTTCTTGAAAGGACAGCTAAAGGTCGTGGATCCCACAGTGCTGAGAAACTGTCACCCAAGTGACTTTCAAGACAAGTGGCTCTCCTTCAAGGGCAGACTGTTTTTATTTTAAGCACTTCTGACAGACCGCTTTCTAAAACGAGCGATGCTTTTCTCTTTCTTTCTTTCTTTCTTTTAAGCAGTAGTAATGATAACTTGGCAAGATGGCAGGTGGTGACTGGTGGGGTGAAATTAATGGCTACAAAACACAGCAGAGCAAACCGGGCCCCACAGCCCCTGGGCTTGGCGGCTGTTCCCCCCCCACCCAGATCTCTTGCTAAGCAGAACGACCAGGCAAGTGCCACTCTGGGGATGATCTATCACACTTGCCATGACAAAGGAAATTTCCGAAAGAGAGACTTTCTGGAGAATTCTTTCCTCAGCACTTATTGCTTGTTTCACAATGCGTCTAGCAAGCCCTGCCCCGCACACAGCACTGTCACAGTGGGCAAGCCAGGCCAGCTCCTTACCCAGGACATAGAGCGCTCATCTGCAGTCCCAGGAGGCCCCTGGGAGAAGCCTAGATCCGTCTGCCTCAGCAGCGGGAGCACCGGTCCCGGGGCCGGATTCCCCAGGCATGCTGGCCACCCAGAGCCCACATCCAAGCTGGCATGCCGTGTCCAGGCTGCACATTTTCTTTAAGTTTTTAACACGAATGACCGATGTACAAACTTGAGCAGCAAACAAAAGTTTAACAGAAGTGGGCGCTTTCCTTATTTCCGTTTTACAGAAGAGGAGAAGGCACCTTCCGGAGGTGGGGAAGATGGTGTTAAAGCCCGGAGACTGCAAGGCCCAAGCCTAGGCCAGCCCTCTGAACAGGCACCCCCGGCCAGCAGTCCTGGTTCTGGAAAAGGCATGCGCCCTAGGCACCCTGGGCATCGTCTGCCCACACGTGCCAGCCCGGGGTCTTGGAAAGTTCTTGGAAAAGCCAGAGTCCTGGCGGGAAGTGCAGGCTAAGAAATCTATAAATGTGGCTGGTGGTCCGCCAGCGACGCGGGGCAGAGCCGGATGAGCCAGGAATGTCCTCCAGATACAGCTCCACGCCCACCACGGCACCATCCTGGCATCTGGCCCCCAGAGAGGGCACCTGAGTGGTCTGGCTGCGAGCGCGCCGGCCATCTGGTCAACCTTAGTCACTGTTTCCAAAGGTCCAGTATAATAAACGACTCCCTTAAACTGCCAAACGGGAGCAGGTTTTTTTTCTTGCTTTTTGTTTTTTGTTCGTTTTAGTGATGTCATGATCAAATGACGTTTGATGTCAGTTTCTTCAACTCTCCGTCCCTGATGACAGACGTTTTAATAGACGGAACCAAAGCTGGGGGACCTGCTCCATGTCCCCTCCCTTCCTCACAAAGCCCTCCACTCCTGGTTTTCAGGTTCCTGTGGCCAAACTCGAAAGCGCCAGGCAAGGCACGGCTGTAGACTGTGGGGGAAATTCCCCCACGACGCTCTTCCTTTCTTGCCAAAGCGTTCGTTCAGCCTTCAAGGTCTTCGTGCTTTACACTTTCCAATATTACAGATTTTTTGTTTTTCCCCTCAGCATCAAGGTGTTGGGAAAAAACAGGCCTGGGGCAACAAAAGAATATTGCTATTTGCTAATTTAATTTAAATCCACTCTGTGCCAGCCCCGCAGAAGCGGGAGGCACGGCCCCACTGTAAGGTCTGCTCCTCAGATTCCGCTGGGAGATCAAAGCCACTCTGCCAGCGGGGGGGGGGGGGGGG
>PJEM01017876.1:0-20457 GCA_004023845.1 Helogale parvula
CACCCATCCATCTACCCATCTACCCACTCATCCGTCCATCCATCCACTCATCCATCCATCCATCCATCCATCCACTCACCCATCCATCTACCCATCTACCCACTCATCCGTCCATCCATCCACTCATCCATCCATCCATCCATCCATCCACCCATCCATCCACTCACCCATCCATCCATCCACATATCCATGTTATGCTGAGCTCCTGTTTGACAGGAGATCAGGGGGCCCTCTGCCAAGAAGTCGTGGGCGGTGTCTTCAGGATGTCAAAGGCGGCCACTGCGGGCCATGGGCAGCCCCATCTTCAGAGTCAGGGGAGACCCCGAGGGAAGAGGGCTCTGGGCTCCTACAGGAGTGTATGGAGCAGGGCTTGAGCTTGAAGAGGTAGACGGCTGAGAAGAACAGCCCCAGCCTGTGGAGCGCCCGCCAGGTGCCCGAGGCTTCGGCTAAGTCTTGGCAACCACCCTGCTCGCGCTGATGCCATCTCACGTCCGCTGCCCCACGAGGAATCAATCTCCAGCAGACCCAGCGGTGAGCCAGGGTCCGGACCACCCAGCCCCCCTCACTCTCTCTGGGTTCAGTGTGTAGTTCTCTGCAGGTTTGGGCACAGACTGCAGGTATGGGATGCCCCTGGTGAGGGGGCTGCATCAGGATTCTGGTTCCAGAGTCAGGCTGTCAGAGGAGGGGGTGGGGGGGAGGGGTTGGACTTTACCCCTCCCTGCCTGCGTGACCTTGGCCATGAGCTGCACCAAGTGTCAGCTTCCCCAGCTGCAGAGAGGGGACAGGAGGGAGCTTCACGCTCTCATGAAGGTTCTAGGGCCTCATGCTGGAGAAGCTGGTGGCAGAGGACACAGCCCCTGTTCTTTTTCAGCGTCAGTACAGCAGAGAGGTTGGTCACGGCGGGGAGGTGGGGGGGTGAGGGGTGCTCTAAAGCCCAGCAGTCGGCTGACATCCGGGCCCCACGCCTTCCCTTGGTGCCGTGCTGGGTCAGCTCAGAACCTTCCTTGTGTCTCCATCTAACAAAGTCCTTGGAGCAGTTGACAGGATATGTGACCTTAATGCACATCAACGCTGAAATCACAGCCAGTGCCTGGTGAGCCCCTGGTGAGTGGGATCTGTTGGTGACGTCGTTACGGCCACGGGGGTGCGCGCCGGACTCTGTTCCAGCAGCCGCACGGCTAAGGACACCCAACAACAGGAGAACCGACCATGCGCCATCCGGAACTCCGTTAGCGGCTCAGGGTCACGCGTGCATCAGCCCTTCTGCTCACATCTGTCAAACACCCACTACTGCTGGGCACAAGGCTGGGAGCTGGGAACGAGGAAAGACCACACGGGCTCAGTGCCCATCCCCTCTGAGCCGACAGGGAGGATCTGTTCGCTAACCCTTTTCAAATAGCTGAATCCTCTCTGATAAATTACGTGCTGGAAGATGGTGATGCATTCGAACCGCTCCTGCTCAATGGACTTCAGCTGAGCCAGACAAATGCTTTTCTTATTTTCTCTCCCGACCTCTGGCCCCACAGGGAACGCAGCTCTGGAGGCTGTGCAGGGCCACGGTTGTACATCTAACGGGGACGATCAATCTGTGCCCAGAGTGGTCACGTGGGGGACGCCTGGGCATGCCCCAAATTCAGCACTAAGGACGCCCTGGTAGGGGAGGGGTGGTCCGTCCAGTCTGGCCAGTCTGTGCATCCAGGGGGCTCATCGCTGGATCAGACAGTGAGCCTGCTGGCTCCCAGCTCAGTCAGGGAGGGGTGCCGCCCCTTCCTGGCACCCCCGGTGGCTGGCGGAGACACGGATCCACGTCTGCCAACTCGTCAGGTCGCGAGTGCGGGCTGGAATGTTCATCACAGTCTGAGCCGAAGACGCAGAGGGAAGAAATACAGATCCGGCAGGACGTCCAGGCACAAGGGCACACGTGCATCAGACGGGCCGAGCGCTGCTGTCCGTGAGTTTCTGCCAGAAAGGTCAGAGGAGGGTTTGTTCAGAGTTTCTCCCACCAGGGGTCTCACCGGCAGGATGTCCTCATCACCGGAAGAATCACTGACGTGCAAAGGACGGTGTGAAGCACTGAATCTACGTTAGCTCTTTTGTGGTTTTCTGACCACATTTACATACAAGGGTGCGGTCATGATCGCCACCGCCACCCGTGTTGTGCAGGTGGGGACACTGAGGCACAGCCGGCAGGAGAGGCTGCTCAAGGTCGTGCAGAACATAAGTTAGCGGGGCTGGGGATGGTCCCAGCAAGCCTGCTTCCCGACGTGCCGCTCTGAGCCAAGGGTCGGCACGCGCTTCCTGTGAAGGGCCAGATGGCGAGTATTTGAAGTATCCCGGGCCATACGGTCTCTGTTGCAAGTACTCAGCTTGCTTGTTGGAGTGTGAAGGCAGCCGCAGCCCAGACAACAACCGAGCACGGCCGTGTTCCAATGAAGTCTTACTGACGGCGCGGAGACCTGAATTTCACATGATTTCCACTGGCTCCAAAATATTTTCTTCTTCCAACTTGTTTTTAATCCCTTAGAAATGTAAACGCGATCCCTGGCTCACCGGCTGTACAGAAATAAAGGGGGGGCAGGCTGGCCCCGGGGACCGTACTTTGCCAACGCCGACTCGTAGCCAATGCGCTACTCCACCGGCATTGAGACACTGAGTGATTTGGGTTTGCTCAGAGGACATCCTCGTAGGTCAGCGTTTATGCGATCTCTCCCTTAGCGTTTTATTACAGAGATTCACAAGCGCACCTGACGGTGGGAAGAGCGGTAGGTTACCTCCCACCATCCACATCGCCCAGCTACAAGCCACTGTGGCGATTTCTCGCGATGCAGACTGGGGGTGCTGGGTAAGGTACTCAAGGGCACAGGTGCACATGCGTCCTCACTGAGTCTGACGGGTGTGCAGATGATTTAGGAGACTTGTGCCCTTGCCTTGACGTTGCGACTTAGGGAAAAGAGTGTCTGGAGTCCGGGTCCATGCGTTACGATCCTCTGGTGAGCTGTAAGATGGCACTCAGGTCGTCCTGAGTCGGAAGCAGAAGATGGGTAGAGAAGCAGGGGCACCCGGCTGGCTCAGCCAGTGCACTGTGTGACTCTTGATCTCAGGGTTGTGAGTTCAAGCCCCACATTGGGTGTAGAGATGATCTAAAAGTAAAATATTAAAAGAAAAGATGGGGGGAAGCAAATGGTCCCTGTCCACCTTGGGGTGAAAGGAGAGTCATGGGAAGGGCACCATTTCTGAGTGCTTTCGGAGCCCCTGCACAGGACGGCGTTCCCTGAAAGAGGGTCGCCTGGGTGTTTACTCCTTTACAAAGCCTCACTGGCCTCTGGAAGTAAAAGGAGTGGAAGTTAGTCTTTGCTAGTTTGCCACACAATTTGTTTTCTTTAAGAACCATAAGTGCTTAGAGATTGAAAAAAAAAAAAAACAATCAGGGGTTTTCAATAAGCAGCTGATGGCTAAATTGAGGATGGAAATGCTATCGTAATCATCGCGAATGAGCATTCATTAAGCATCTATCCGCATGTGGTGTGCGTGCCGGCTTTAAGGAAGTGATGCATTGACCTACTTTTCTCCGACAGAGATGCTTCACCTGTTTGGCTGTCGGTGGGGCTTGCACACTGAGAAAACTCTGAAGACTGCACTTGTAGACCCATGGGCAGAAGCTGGAAGACTGAGCCAGGCGGCAGCTTGGAACACACAAGCCATCACTTCCTTCCCTGGATAGAACTGACCCACTGCTGGGGATGCAGAGTCGCATCGCAATGTCCATCGCGGGTGACTGAGGCCAGCTTCCTCTCTCAAGTGCCTTCTTGCTGCCGCCCAGCAGGACAGCAGCTCACTACTTGGCCTCAAGTCTTTACTGGTTCCTGTAGCCCTGACATGTGATGTGAAGCGCCCGCCCACAGTGGGCGGGGCGGGGCTTCTGCCTCACTCTTCTCCTCTGAGCTCAGCCACAGACTAACGCGCACTAAGTGAAGAAGGAGGAGATGACTGTGTGCTGGGCCCAAGGGACCACCGACTGCGTGCTCTGCCATCGGACGAAGAAGACATCCTCATGCTAGACTGCTGACCGCAGGGAGCCGCTGAGGTTTACAAAGCAGGGGGCATCTTCCCTGCTGATGTGTGAGGGAGCCGAGCCAAGGTGAGCAGTGCCACCAGCAGAACGCCTGGTGCCGCCAAACCCCACAGTAGAGAACGCTGCTTCTGGCCGTCGCACGTCTTTGAGGGGGTGGTTTTGTTATGCATCAGTAGCTAACTGACACACTTTAAGTTAAACTTAAGCAGGAAGTTAAATTTGCTGGGGAAAATAACTGTGATATGTTCCAAATCAAAGCAGAAATGAAGTATTATTTTATGTACTGGTTTGGATAATCAGTATTTATGTGAGTAATTGACACTCTGTCCTATAGACTGTGGAAAGTATGATAAAACTCCGTACTTAGGGATTATAGTTGGCAAATACAACTATAAAATGCTTCTCAGCTCTGGCTGGAAAACACATTCATCTACAGAGCCGCTGCGTCGTTTCCCTGCTAACGGCTCAGGAACCCAGGGGTCCGGGTGAGGCACAGAGACGTTCCCTAAGTGACAGCGCCGTGCGGCCACAGCAGAGAAACCTCGGTCACCTGGTGCAGACGTCAAAAAAGTGAAAGTATAAAGAGGATTTTTAGCAAATTCTATGGGTTTCCCCTCAGCACTGTTCTTCAGACACCGTCAACATCAGAGAAGACAGGAGGCTTTTTTCCAGCATGACTTTACGAAGGAGACAGAAAAGCTCGCCTTCCGGGCTGCAGGCAGCTGCAGGCCGCACGTGAAGCATTCCTTCCTTCCCCCTTTCCCTCTCGGAAAAGTCTCCCCGAGTCATTAAGCCTCCTGCTTCCACTGTGCATCATACACGTGTCGTGGTGTGAGGCTGGGTCCCCCGCTGCTCTCAGAGGCCATGTGTGATGTGTGCCGTCCTTTCCGAAGCTGCAGGGAACAATCCGGGCCCAGGAATGCCGGCGCCAGACCTCGTGGGTACAGACCGCACACGCCGCTGCTTCAGTGCCAAGTACGTTAACCAACGGGGAGCCTTCTCTGGGGGCCTTCTGCCTGTCTTCCCCAAGAAGACGCTGGGCTCATCAGAGACCCGCTTGAGAGGCGGGTCTGCCCTGTGCTGCCTGTGGAGAGGGAGCGGGCACTCAGTTGCTCCCTAGCATCCCGGAGCCCAGGCGGTGCACTGATTTATCTCCTGGATACAGTTACAGAGCAAAAGTCACGGTGGGACAGACACTTCTGCAGGCTCGTGAGTCACCCAAGAGTGTGGGAGGGAGCAGGAAGTCAGGTGGGGTGAGCACGGGGACCCTGGGCAGGCGGTAGAGCGGGGCGACGCTGGACCCGCCACACACGGAAGTCCTGGAAGAACTCAGTGAGGCGCGTGCGTGAGCCTGCACCTGAGCGCTCCTGCCTCTGCTCTGCACTTGGTAGTTGCTCAACAAATGCTAGTTTCAAAATAAATACTGGAAAGAGCCGCAAACATGCAAATGAGAAGACGGCAGGAGAATCTGCATGCTATCGGCCCTTCCCTTTGCATTTTGTCACCTGCTCGATAACATGGTCTTCAGTGTCATCAAAAGCCTCAACAGTTTTATTATGGAGCTAGAACTCACATGTCGTGTCACTCACCATTTTAATGTGTAGTCACGGGGCGTCTGGGGGGCTCAGTCGGTTAAGCGTCCGACTCTCGGTTTCAGCTCAGGTCGTGATCTCACAGTTTTGTGGGTTCGAGCCCCGTGTCGGGCTGTGCGGTGACAGTGTGGGGCCTGCTTGGGATTCTCTGTCTCCCCCTCTCTCTGCCCCTTCCCCACTCACTCTCTCTCTCAAAATAAATAAACTTAAAAAAGAAAGTATCCGATGTGCACGAAAGTGTTCACAGACAAGTGCAGCCATCGCCATGCTCTCATTCCGGAACATTCTCGCCACGCCACAGGGAAAGCTCATCCCACCAGCAGTCGCCCCCCACGTCTCCTCCCAGAACCAGCAACCACTCATCTATTTTCTGTGGATTTGACTGTTTTTGTATAATGGGATTATGTAGAAGTGGGATGGAAATAAATTCACTATGTGGCCTTTTGTGTCGAAGTCTGAGTTATTTTTATCAGAAAAAAAGCAAACCCGACAAACAGCAGGTAAACTTGCCGGGGGCCCAAGAAACGGGCGGTGGGGTGGAGGGACGGTTGTGATCTCACTCCCTGCTGGCTGACTTGTGGCCGCGCCGCCCCCGCCCTGCACCGGGGGCCCCTCCCCGAGTCCTGCCTCGCTCTCCCCCTCCTCCCTCCGCTCTGCATCTCTGCTGTCCCCCAGCCCCTCCCTGACCCCTCTCGCAGCCTCGCCCCTGCACTCCGGCCACAAGTCACTGGGAGGCACAAAGCGCAGGGCTGAGACGTTCCGAGGCCGGGGAGCGTGTGTGGCGCTCGCTCAGAGAAGACCCGGAGCACGGATGACCCCAGCCCCTTGAACACCACGCGGCTGCTCTTAAGATGGGGGGGGCGTTATTTCCGAGGTTTCCTGGTGTTGGCCAATTTGTGCGGCTTGCCCCGCGAAGCGTTCCGCAGCCCGCTGCTCTGCGGGGAGGCAGCGCGTCACTCCAGAAGGCGCAGCCAGGGGAGGGTGGCGGCCAGGCTGTGTTGTGATCTCCTCACTAAGATGCCAGGATTCTGCCCGCTTCAGCGAGCACCCGCGTCGGGCATTCTAATTACTGTGACAGATATGAAAACATCACCTTACTTAAGAAACTGTGTTTGAATTTAAGTGTGGTTCTGCTCCTTTGCAGAAAAACGGTGTGTCTGTGGGAGGCGTGCCGTCTGGCAGGCGGCAGGCAGCTCCACGGCCAAGGGCGGCCTCGGGTGAGGCTTAGTGGGGGACCCGTGTGTCCTGAAGGCCAGGAGGCTCTGGGGCAGGCACTGAGAGCACAGAGACCCCCAGTGCACTGGGGCCCCGGCGTCCGTGTGAATTCCCAACTAAAGAAAACCTATTAGGCCAGCGGTTCCCAAAGTGGGGTCCCCGGAGCACCCGCATCCCCTGGGAAGGTCCTAGAGATGCAAAGTCCCAGGTCCCACCCCGGACGCGCCACCTCAGGCTCTCTGGAGTGCGGTCCAGTCATCTGTGCTTTAAGCTTGGGTGGGGCCAGCCCTTCGGGGTTAAAGCCATGCGTCGCCGTGTATAGCTTTATGGCAGAACGGTCCGTCCACCCAGAGAATTCTCGGGAGGGCGGGGGGTGTCTCTCAAGCAGGTCTTGTCAGTAGCATCACCGATCGTCAGGACGACACGGCTTGGACTGGGTTGACCCCCAAAGACATGTCCATATCCCAGGAAATGAATGTGAACCTGACTTTATTTGGAAGAAGCATCTCTGCAGACATAATCAAGGGTCCGAGACCCTCCTGGCTGGTCTGATGAGCCGTTGTGCTGAGGGCCCCACGGGGGGGAGGGGAGAAGACAGAGAAGCCACGTGACCTGGAGCCAGGGATGGAAGAGAAGCAACCACAAGCCGAGGGACGTGCCCGGAACCCCAGAAGCTGCGAGAGGCCAAGAACGGGTTTTCTAGAATTCGTCAACTACGCCAAGAGCTGGATCAGGCTTGTAGGCTTCGGAGCCGCGGGAGAATACATTTCTATTGTTTCAAGACACATGGTCAGGACAGTTTGTTCCGTTAGCCCTTTCAGGAGCTGACACCTGGTGCGTAACGCGGGGCCCCGGCCACAGGAGCCTCGAGGATGGTTACACCTGAGGCCATATTTTGTGCCAGAAGGTGTGGAATGAGAAGCAGCCTTTTCCAAGTCATGGATTCAGGGGAGCTCGGTCCACCTGCTCCCGGAGGAGTCAAGGCTGCACAGCCACGTCTGTGTCCCTTCCTCAAATTCATACGTGGAAACCTAACCCCAATGTGCTGATTGCATTTGAGGGGGCCCTGGGGGTGATGATGTCAGCAGGGTGGAGGCCCCGTGCATGGGGTCGGCGCGCTGATCAGCGAGTCCCCAGAGAGCCTCCTGCCCGTCCTGCCCGTGAGGACGGAGAGAAGACAGCCATGCGCGAGCCAGGGCGCGGGTCCCACCGGACGCCGAGCTGCGTGCTCCTGGTCCTGGACCCCTGGCCTCCAACGCAGCCATGAGCTACTACTGTCTGTCGTGTCAGCCCCATGCAGGGTGTTCTGTTCTAGCAGCCCAAAGGGACTAAACCAAAGGTCAAAGCTGACCCTCGGATGCAGGCGGTCCTCTGCCCCACTCAGCTCCCCCTCCAAGTGTCAGCCATGGCCGTTCCTAATTCCAGGATGGTACCCCCCCTGCTTGAATCCACAGCATGGCCGCGGCGCGAGTCAGGGACATAGGGACCGTGAGGGTCGGGGGTCCTGCCTCGACATCGTCCAGGCTCCCGCCGGCCGCTCCTCTGCTTGTGCTCCCAGCCCGACGTGGGGAGGACTCTCAACGGTGGTCCTCCAACCGCCCGACGAGAGCATGTATCTGATGTCTGATGGCAGCTCAAGGCCTCCAGCCTCCATCCTGGGTTCTCCCCCAGCCGCACGATCCCATCTCCGCCCCAGCACTGGGCACCTACCCACAAGCTCGTCAGAGGCACTGAGTCCCGCTCTCCCCCTGGACGGTCCTCAGCAAGAGGCCCTGCACGCACCAGCACCTCCCCAGGTGACGCACCTGCACACCTCTCAGGAAATGCCAGGGCCGCGGAGGATGGACACTCATCAGCATCATCCCCAACCCCCCACCCCAGCCTGTAAACTGTGTTGAGTGTTTGATTTTCCGGGCTCTCGGGATGCTGCTTTTCCAGAGCCGACCAAACATTTCCAAATTTCCTAACTCAGTGAGGCCAGAAATTGGACTTCAAAGTGTTCTCCTTGACTTGGGCTTTGTTTAATTTATGCTGTTCGGCAAACACTTAGAGAGTGCTTCCTTTAGCTCAGACACCACAGGAGCACTTTTCCGTATCGCTTCATTCCAGTTTCAACCGAGCCCCATCCAGAAAGCACGGAGGCTCTTATTTTATAGACCGGAGACTGACGCACACAGAGGGGCATGCTGGCCCAGGGCCACACGGCCAGGAAGGTGGGCATCAGAGCCGCGAGCCGGGCAGAGCTGCCCCAGGGTCTGTGCACACACGCGCCGTGAGACACAAGCCCCCTCCTCTCTCAAAACCCCACTCACGCTTTAAATCCGTCTGGTAGAGAAAACATTTACATTTCTTATCTTACGCGTCTATTTCTCTTCACACCTGTGCCCGGGGCAGGGCAGGATGGACGCCCCCTCTTACTTGTTCAGAAGACGGGACATGACTGTGATCAATCCTGCGAGCTCCCCCGGGGGCAGTTTGCCCCTCCAAATCCCCGAACGAAGGCCCTAATATCTTTGCCAAAGGGACAGAGCGTGGGAAATACGGTAGAGAAGACACACTGGTTAGCGTCTGGAGCAGAACCACTGAGGGGCACTGAGAAGGGTACCTGCTGGGATGAGCACTGGGTGTTGTTTGGAAACCAATTCGACAATAAGTTATGTTAAAATAGAAAAGGAGGAAATATAAAGCAGGACCTCTCACCCAAGGGCGAGTTTGCCCGCCCCCACCCCGGCGTCTGGCGAATCTGGAGACATGTCTGGTTACCTCCACGCCGTCGGCCGGGGGCTGGGTGCTCCCAGCACTCAGTGCGCAGAAGCCGGACACGCTGCTCGGCGGGTGAGTCCCAGGACTGTCCCCAGCCTGGAGAGGCACACTGTTCAAAGGTCAGGAAGCGGAGAAGCCCCAGGGGATAATGGTCACCTGCAACACAGATCATCGCGGGAAAGCGAGGGGACAAGAGACGCGAATCACGACGTAGGGGGACTGACAGACCGCGCCCCGCCGGCCGTGCTCCTGAATGAGGCTTACGGGGCGCCGCGCCTTTGCTGATGCAGCGTCTGTGGACGGCACCGCAGTGACAGAGGCCTTCTGTCCTGCCAAGATGGAAACACCTGCCATTTGGCCCTTTAAGGAAGAATTTGCCCACCAGCTTTAAGGGGTCCGTCAAGATGGGAACACCCTCATCCGGCGTGGGAACGACCGGGCGCCACCCGTGGCATCGGTGGGATCTGAGCGGCCTTCCGCCGTGCGTGGCGTGGGGCCTTGCTGGTTTTCGAAGCGGCATCATTTCCCTACACCCTTCCCCCACTGCCCTGCACGGCCTCCCTCCAAATTAGCCATTGTTGGAAAATCCGCCTGCCGAGGCGAAGAGGGAATGAGACGAAGTGATTAACGAGCCATCAGGAGATCCTTTAACCGCTGCCCGAGCTAAGAACCAAAGAGAAATCAATTAGGCCGGGCAGACGCTGCGGTCCTGGGAGTTACAGGAAACTCAGACAAATGCTTCTTTGCAGCCAGAGTTCACTGGCTTGAAATGATCCATCCCAACAGCCAGGACAGAGTGGTGAGTCAGCAAGCCCCTCTCTGCGCCTCGGTGGGTGACCCTCCCTCTCCGGTCACCCGGCAAAAACGAAACGCGTGGCCGCCTGCCAATCTGGCGCCCCGCCCACGCAGGCCGCACCCTGGCTCTTCAGACGCTGGTCCACTTAGGACACGAAACTTTTCAGATCAGTGTTCTTCCAACGGCAAGCCCTGCCGGCGTCCGAAATCAGTTTCGTGGGCGATGAGTCGCCGTTTGAGTAGTGACGGAGAAAAGAGGGGGACACGGCAGCGTTTCACGTGGAGCAGAAGGGAGCATTGTTTTGTGAAACTTCGCGTCTGATATGTGTGCGTGTGCGCTTAGGTGTATTTGTATCTGAAACACAAATGTGCGTTTATATCTGAAATCTGTCTCTGTGTCTGCAAATTCATCACGACATACGAGAACACGTGTGGCACGATGTTACTGGTGTCGGTCCTCACAGTGGACCGTGTGTTCTATCCAGATCCAAAGGAAAGCATATTTCTGTGTGTGCACAATAAACAAAATGGCTGAGAACCTCTGCCTTCAATACCCCTATAGGATCTGGGGTATTGCAGCTCCTTTATAAACGCTGGAAATGGCTGGCACAGAAGGAAGCCAGACAGAAATACTTCCCTGCCCTTGAGCTATGAACCCAGGGCCAGCAGAGTCTGATCTAGCTTCAGTTAAGGGGGTGCGTTTGCCTACAAGGGAGGAATTAATTCTTGGTGTTTCTAGGACCAAAGAAATCCAAGTATTAACGAGCTTCAGGGGAAAAAAGGGAAAAATAATGTCCAACATTTTCCACACTTTGTCTTTTGAGTATTTTTATGATTTTCTTTGGAACCATAACTCACATTCTGTTACTTAACGTTTTCGCTGATTTTTACGGTTTGTCCTAAGCAATAATGTCTCTGTAGGTTTTATGTGACGGTTTTTTCCCTACTGCACATACAACTAAACACAAAATTACATCCATAAAGTGTTGATGTTACACCTAAGATCGCTGGGACTCCTGCATCATTTTGGGCGGTCTTGACCTTGCCGGACTCTCCCCTGTGACGGGCAGAACAATCCTTTTAAAATGCAAATCTGATTCTCTGGTCTCTATGGCTTCCTTGTGCTCTTAGGAGAAGGTCCAAGCCCCCATCACCCTGCTCCTGCCTTGGTGGGTGGGTGGGGCCCCTCACAGGGCTCAGGCGCTGCCTCTACCTGGCCCTCCTCCTCGTCACCCCAAGGCCGGTCCTCCTGTCGGGACCGCTGCGCGGCCCCCCCTCCCCCCACCCTCCTCACCAAGTGTTCACCGCACAGGTGCACCGGCCCCTCGGGCCTTCAGGAGGACGAGGCTGCGTTATCATTAGACGCCCCTGCCCTTCTCAGGCTCCCTGCGTGGCCAGACCCTCCCTTTCTGCCCCCCACCCCCTGCTCAGTCCCCTTCGCACAAGGTACCATCAGGTGCTCGTGGGCCTGCCCGGCAGACCAGCGTCCATGTTCTCCACCAGACTGTGCCCTGGCGACGGTCCTCATGGACACACATCACGTGTTTGCTGCGTGAGTGGCCTGGACGGACAGACAGACGGAGAGGTGCCCGTGTGCACCCTGCAGGTGCAGGGTCGGGGGCTGCGCGTGAGAACCCAAGGGGCTCCTTCTCCTGCTCCCCCACACCCACACTTGTCTGCGGAACCCTAAGAAGCGTTGAGCCAAAGGACCCAGGTGCATATTCCGGAGGAGCCCCAGGCCACAGGGCCGGGGCCGTCCCGCCTCCTCCATCAGTGCAGGGTGGCAGGGGCCCAGCTCTGAACCTGACCCCCGCGCCCCGCTCCGCCGAGCGGTTAGGAGGCCGGCTCCCAGCAGATTAGTTCCTGCTCACGGAATCACAACAACCCCAAGGAGAGGGAAGGAAAACAAAACTTAGCTCAATTGGCTCACAATCATCTGTGACAATCAGCCTCTGATTAGCCACCTCGTTAGACTATAAACTCATTTAATTCAATCATGGAAGCAGCAGCCCAAGCCAGCGCGGCCATGATCATCAGGACCTCAGGAACGTTCGGTCTCCACAAAACGCAACAATTCGGCGTTTTTATTAAGAATATGAATTTCCTGCGGGCGTGGAGAAGAAAATCTCTGGCAGCTGCTGGGTCCACATTGTTTCCGGAGAGCATCTTTGTTAATTTCCCAAACCAAGGGACGAGGGAAGAAGCCACCAAGCGCCTCGGGAGTGTGAGTGTGGGGGTGTAAACAGTTCGGAAGGAGGGCTTTCCTGCCCAACCAGCAACGCGTCGGGGCTGGTGACCCACCCGTGGCCGACCGGCCCTGGCAGGGAGGCCTCCGGCGATGGCTGGAACCGGGCTGGGGGGACTCGATCTTTCCTACTCGCTCACGCAGGCCTTGGGATTGAGCCTTGAGCCGGACTTGTGACCTCGCCTGGGGAAACCCTGCACATCACTGCAACGCCAGCTCCGGGCCCCACGGGCTTCCTGCGGGCGACCAGGAGGAACCAACACCTCCCTCCTCAGCTCTTCTGGAACTTTCTCTCACCCCCCTCCCCCAGGAGGGTCAGAGCCCCCCAAGCCCCAACACCCGCAGTTGACACGGCAAAGCACAGCCGTGAGAAAATCGGGACCTGGAGCGGGGGCCCGGCTTCCCCCGGCTCCGGGTGATCCGTGTCGCGGCACGTCCTGAAGTTCCACACGTACACAGGAGGCTGTGTTTTCTAATGAAAAGCCTAGATGTCGGCCACTAGATTGGTAAAGTGGAGACTCTGGATGAGCTCAACTAAACATGTTTGCAGGACCAACCGAGCCAGAGGCGGCCGCGGTTCCTTCCCCGGTTGCAGGACTTTCGCTGACATGCTGGCTCCCTCCCCGGGGAATGGGGACCTCCGGGTCCGTGGCTCCCAGAGGGGGGTCCCCTGGTCCCCTTCATTTCTACAACCCGTCTTTGCACACAATCCGCGACTCTCCGTTTGACCTGAATCTCTGTCTCCTTTCTGGGTTCCTTCCCCCTTGGAGCCCCCTGCCCTGTAAATGTCGGTATTGCATCCTTTACGGGTTTTTTGCGTTACCTTTGACTTTTAAAAATATTGCATGAGGGCGCCTGGGTGGCTCAGTCGGTTAAGCGGCCGACTTCAGCTCAGATCATGATCTTGCAATTCAAAGGTTTGAGCCCCACAACGGGCTCTCTGCTTGACAGCTCCGAGCCTGGAGCTGCTTCCAGGTCTGTGTCTCCCCCTCTCTCTGCCCCTCCCCTGCTCTTGCTCTGTCTCTCTCAAAAATAAATATTCAAAAATAAAAAATAAAAAATAAAAATAAAATAGCCTGCTCTCGTGTGGGTATCGTGGTCCTAGGGGCCGAGGGGCCTTTGCAGATGACACACGGAAGCCAGGACAGACCCCGCTTGCTCCGCCCCCAACACAGACCCCCGAGACCCTGCTGCATCGTGCCTGCCGCGCCGGCCCTTGGCCGTCTTTGTGCACAAACTGCGTTTAGCGACGTTTATACGCTCCCGGGTGAAACCAGAGAAGAAACAAAATGAGAAGGAACAAACGCGGCGGAGTCGGGCGGGAGGTCTCGGGGAGGCCAGGCCGGGCCGCGCGGCCACCTCCGGGACAGCCCTGCCCCACTGAGCGCGCACCGGCCGCGGGCTCTGACGGCGCCGGACCGGGAGGAGACGCGCCCGAGCCTCGAGGGGAAGCAACAAACAGGCAAACGGGGATCGCGGTCCATTTCCGGAGTTTTCTCCAGGGATCCCTCCGCCGTCGCCGCAGGGCTGTCCCTCCGTCGGATCTGCCGCGGTCACCGCCGCCGGCTCGGAATCTCCGGAAGGAGGTGTTCATGACGCCGACGCGTGTCGCCGGTTCCGGGGTCTGGTCATACCGAGAAGGGCTCTCTGCGCCCCCCTGACCGAGTTACTCCGTTTCAGACGCCTCCCGACTCTGGGAAACGGCAGCCACCTGCTGTGCGCCCGGCCTGGGCCGGGGCGGGGGTGGGGGCGGGGGGGGGGGGGGGGGGGGGGGGGGGGGGGGGGTGAGCAGGGGGTGGCCCCAGGGGAGGGGAGGGCGCTGCACGAAGTCACGGGCTGACCCCACGGGGCGGAGAGCGCCCAGCGAAGTGCCGAGTCAGCGTGGGCGCCGCACGGACAGTAGGAGCCGGAAGGGAACGGACACGCAGGCAGTAAAAGCGGGGAGACCCGGTGCGGCTCCGGATCAGGCGGATGGAGGCGCATTTACCGAGGTGGACGGCGTCCGCGTGGTCGCTGCGGGTTTCTCTTCCGGGCGGGGCCCACGGGAGACAGGCCAAGGGTCCGCCTCGTCGATGTGGTCTGAGACCAACAGAACAGGAGATGCCACACGGAGCCATTGACGGGAGGCTGCAGTTACAGGGCAGGAACGTGGCAGGGAGCTCAGGAGTCCCCTCCGCACGAGGACACGGGGCAGACTCGCCATCTGGGCCCTGCCCACGCGGTCAGCCTCCCTTACAGACCCAGCGACGATTATCTTTCAGTCCACGAATAGGCCAAGCTCATTCCTACCCCGAGGCCTTTGCACGCGGCTTCTCACCACCAGCTGCACTCTCCCTTGCTGGTCTTCAAGCTCCTGGATCTGTGCTGTCATCCATGTGCCGCTCTAGTGCCCTCTGCTCAGGAAGAACGTCCCGGCAGCCTGACCACAAACAGCTTCTCTCACAGCTCATTGTCCTCAGAACACATCTGACTGGCATCAGAAATGGTCCTGTGTCTGCACTGGGTTTCTTATTTACTGTACAGGTCCCGCGACTGGGATGCAAGCTCCTGAAAGAGGGCGTTTCTGGACGGTCGTAGCCACAGACGTGTTCTCGGAGCATCTGACACACAGTAGGTGCTCAATAAATGGGTGTTGACGCAGTAGGTGCTCAATCAATGTGTGCTGATGCAGTAGGTGCTCAGTAAATGGGTGCTGAACAAGAGAAAGCCTCGCAGCGTTATCACAGGCACGTTTCTGCGTTTGCAAACACAGAAGCAAAGGTGGAAACTCTTCCCATGGCGGCGGGGAGATTCGGCTGCGCAGCGAGGAAGAGCCTCCGGACCGGGGCCCGCTTGCCGTCTGACGGCGCTTTGTGAGGTGGCCGACACCCCCCGGGTACGGCACGGAGTGTCATCCCCACGGAACAGACCTGTCTCACTCAGAAGTCCTTTTATAAGTGGGTCGTAAGCCAGGAACTCTCCCTGGAGGATGGGGTTCTGAGACACGAGCCTTGGGAAGCGGATTGCGCAACACAGAGCCTCCTCCGGGGGCTTCGCGGGGGGGGGGCAGGGAGGCAGGCCATCGGCGCCTACATCGCCTTTGAATGAATTACAGGAAAGAGCTTCCTCTGGGCAGATACGGCCCCTGGGCTCCTGGCTTGGTGAGCACTTCAGCCCCCATGGTCCCCTCGGTGAGCCTACTTGAGCAGTAGGCAACTTGCACAACTGTGCTCGGCAGGACTGGGGAGTGAGGAGAGAGCTCCCCGAAATGAGATGCAGTGAGAACTCTGTTTCACTTTTTAAGGGTCTCAATTAACAGTCTTCAAGCCAAATCATTTCCCAGACCTCTCTCTCTCTTTCTTTGGGGAGGGGGTGACCTATACAGAATTTTCGAATAACTCCAAGTGTTTCACGACGGAACACGCGCTCACTCATCAACTGCCTCTGGATCCGGCCGCTCCTCTGTGAAGCAGCTCTTCCCGGTGTGCCCCGGACGCTCCCCGTCGGTCTCCTGTGGCTCCCGAGTGAAGAGAATCAGAACTGGAGGGAAGGATTTTAGATGCCAACAGCCTCTTTTTTCCCCCTTTCTAATTAACAGCTGCCAGGAGCAAACTTTCGGAGGTAAAACTTTCACACAGAGAAGATAAATGGTTTTTTAATTTGGGTCACAGACAAGGTTACCAACAGAACTATGTTATTGTTATTTCTTTCAAATACGCCTTCATTAACTTATTTAAAAAAAAACCGTACAAAGACGTCCAAGACGTTTGATGAGCGCCCTCCCTCTCCCTGGCTAGGCCTTCTCCAATTAAGTGAGCGGCTGCGGGCTGAGCCCTCACAAACGGGGGGCCGGCCGCTTCCCTCTCTCTTTGGCCTCCATCTGCACCCCCGCCTCTCCCTCTCCCGTGCTAAGCTGTGAAAAACTCCAGCCGCAAGAGCTGAAGACCCAGTGGTGACTGCGTAGACCCAGGGCGGCGGTCAGGTAGGCAAGGGACAGGACTGTCCACGACCGTCCCTGACGAAGTGGCAGCAAATGGAAACAGCTGCTTCCGGAGGCGAGCCTCGGCCGACCGCCACCTGCCATGCGGGCTGGGCCAGCGTCCGTGCTCTCTTTTTCTGGTGATGCCTTTGGTTTTCCTTTGGGTGACCACTGTCCCTGCAGCGTGGCTTAGCGGGGACGGACCCGCCTCGCTGTTCCGCGGGTGGGCCCTACCCAGGCCGAAATCGAGACAATCCTCAGTGACTGCTTCAGGCAGAGCCCTGTGACCCAGTTTGGGCCACCAAGAACCGGCCCCAGGACTCTGGCTTGGACGACCCCACCTGCCAAGCTGAAAGGAGATACGATTTTTTTTTTCTGGCAGCCGCTTGGTTACCGGGTGCACAGAAGATACCTGGGGATGAAGCCAAAAGAGCAGAGCGGGAGTGGAACGGAAAGGCGGTCCCGGACCAGCAACATGGCTGCTGGCCTTGATCCAGCCGCGCCTGAAGCTCGCCCTCTCCTTGGACTTTTCCACTGCCTGAGCTGCTACTTCCCTTCCTCCCCTTTCCCTAACCCAGTTTGTTCGGAGCTTCTTCCATCATAACTGAAATGGTCCAGAACGGTTTGTTATAACCCAACAGCTCTCTTCTACAGAACCCAAAGAGAAATCCGAATTTCCAAACTACTAATACCGATGCTGGTCACTTCCTGGTCTGCCCTCTCTAAGCTCCGGGCCTGATTTTTAATGCTCACTGGTCAATTCTCAGAGGGGCCAGAGCACCTCAGAGTCATGTACCTTTAGGAGAGGATTTTCCCCCTTTTCCCTCAAAACCTGGCCTTCATCTGCTGTTCTTATTTCTACCAGTGGCATCCCTGTCACTCAGGCTGGGGACGAGGGGCCTTCCTCTGTCTTCCTTTAACATCCGACCACCAGCTTCTAAGGACCAACGTCGGGATCCTGAGGGGCCTGCCTCCTAAGCCCCCCACACGCAGTCCGGCCCCTCTGTCCCGGCTCTGTGACCGCACCGCCCCGCTGTCCTGGTCCCACCCCTCCCGTCTCTCCGCAGAGCTGCCAGTCAGTCTTTCCTGAAACGCAGGTTTAAAAATTTTTTTTCTAACATTTATTCAATTTTTTGAGAGACAGAGAGAGACACAACATGAGCAGGGGAGGGGCAGAGAGAGAGGGAGACACAGAATCCGAAGCAGGTTCCAGGCTCTGAGCCGTCAGCACAGAGCCCGATGCAGCGCTCAAACCCACAAACCGTGAGATCGTGACCTGAGCCGAAGTTGGACGCCGCCCAGGCGCCCCTGAAATGCAGTTTCAATCCCATGAGACTCCCCCGTGCTCCCCAGCTGGTGACCAGAGGTGGTGATGCTCTCAAATCAGCGTGGACCGGCCTGTCCGTGGGTGCCTCTTCCTGGCTGCCCCACGGGGATGCTTACACCATGGAAATTGGCAAAAGCGAGAACCAGCCTCCCCCATCCCCCTGTGGGACCCCACTGTTCCTTCCCCGCCTCCTCCTGTCCTCTGGTTGGAGATGGCGCGGGGCACGGGGCCATCTGTCCAACGGGAGGCACTTAAGGAAGGCAGAGCAAACGGTACGCAGGACGCTGGGTCCCCAACACAGTGACGGGGTCACCGACCCTAACCGGCGGATTCCTGGATGTTCAGTGAGAAAGACACAAACTAAGAATAGAAAGCCAGACACTGTTCTGCATTTCATTACATACCGTGGGTAGGAGTGTAAACGGTTACTTTGGAAAAGTAACAGCTTCAGAGGGGAAACATATGCTTACCTGTCACCCAGCGACTTTGCTCCACAGTGAACGAGAGCAGACGTCCACACAAAGGCCTGTGTACGCACATTCAGGCGCCTGCGTGGCGCCCACCAGCCCGAACTGGAAGCGAACGTCCACCGGGCAGTGCGTCTGTGGATGGAACGCGGCCCCCGCGAAAGGAGACAGCACTGATGCGTGTAGCTACGTGCACCCCGCTCAAAAAAATAAAAGCCGAGGAAACTGCGTCTTACGTATAAATCCATCCACATGATGCTTAGGAGCAGGTGACACCAATCGCAGGTGTTGGCACCGGAAGCTGTTTCAGCGAAGGAGCAGGCTGGCTGCCTAGGAGGGTCCTGGGCACTTTCAGGGACGAGGACACTGGGGTTCGTTCCGATGAGGGGCGCTGTTACAGGGCGGGCATGTGTCAGAGGTAATGCAGCCACGTAATTAAGATCTGCACGTTTTAACACACGCGTGTTAAATCTAAAAGAAAACCAGGAAACCACAGAGAACGCGAACGCTGCTGGATTCCATAGAGAAAGAAGAAGAGGGGAAGAAACGAGCGAGTCCGTATTTCCATGCCCGTCGGGTCAGGATGTGCGGATTGCCCGCGGCCCCCAAACTTCTGGTCTGTGTCTGTACCGAGTTCCGACGTCACCCAGACTCAGAGCTCGGTCCCTGAACCAGCGCACGCGGCCTCAGGCGGCCCCTCTGCAGGTGCACGGCCACCGGGGACCATCGGTGCCCTCTCGCCCCTGCACGGGACGTGGCCTCAGCCCCTTCCCAACACCTCGGTCTGGCCATGCACTTGGCCAGAGAGGGGGGAGTTCAAGGTCCCCATCGTCACCATCTCTCCCTTTTACAAACTGCAGCCACGGTATCCGACGCACGCGAGGCGGAATGAATCCTGCAGGTGTCCTGGGGCCCCGCAGGCTCGGCGCCCCGGCTGCCCCACCCCTGCCCGTCGGCCACCGGTCCGCATCGGCCCGCTCCCCAGACCCCGGGCGCCCCGTCTTTCTTGCCTGGACTCCCGCCGCCGCGGCAGGGTGAGCGTGAGCACCGATAGGACGGAGGCTGTTTCCAGGTCCTCTGCTTCTACTTCGCGGATTAAAACGACGTGAAGGCGGGAGCGCGGCCCCTACCGGCGCCCCCGGGCCACTTGCCAGTCCACGCATCTCAGCGGGAGAAAGTCCTTCCCTCACGATGAGCGACAAGGAAGACCGACCCCGTCGTCCCTAGGGCTTCCGGGTCACGACGGGGGACCGACGTCACCGCGCGGGTGGGACGCCCTCCTCGCACGCACGTCGAGGGCGGAGTCACGCAGCGCGCAGTGGCCGTGCGCCTCGCCGTCTGTTCTTTCCGAGATCAGCCGCCTCCGTGCGGGGGGCGTCTGGGTCTGGTCACCGCAGAGCTGCTTAATCGGACTCGACAGCCATGATTTACTCACGAGCTGCGTTTTCCTGGAGCCGTGATCCCACCCGGGACTCCCGCTTCTCAGGCTTACTTACGGCAGCAAAAATTCCGGTTTTTCCGGACGCTCTGGAGTCGCAGGACAGGAGGGGGGAAAGGCAACCCGCCAGCAAGGACCCTTTACAGGAAGAGGATCCCACTACAACGGCCTCGGGTTTCCGCCTTCCGTGGTCATCGGTCAGCAGGTGCCCCGTTCCGCAGGGACGCGGGGACGCGCAGGAGTTCCCGCCGCCCCTGGGCCACCTCTGGGAGCAGGCAGGCCGCCCCACCGCTCTGCCCGCAGGCCAGTCTCCAAGGGGACAGAGTCAGCTGCCTTCTTCGGAGCGACTTGTGTCCTGGGGAGCCGGCGAGGGCAGGGGACCCCCACTCAGGCCACACACCAGAGGCCGGGAGACACTCCAACGTGCTTGCGCACAAACCTCCTTCGGAATGTATCTTCCTGCTCTTGGTTTCTTGTCCTGTTTGGGGGCTGAGGTTGCCCCATGGGACGTAGGGCGATGAGAGAGACAGCTCACCCTCGCTCGGGCCATCCCTCCTGGGGCCCTGACTCAGGTCATCCCCCTCC
>PJEM01017877.1:0-20464 GCA_004023845.1 Helogale parvula
ACTCTCCCCTCTGTCCCCCCCCCACATCCCCTGTGTCCACTTGCACGTGGCCCCCAGCGGCCGCAGGGCTGGCCACCAAGCGTCCAGTAGCAGCCGTGAGGGAAGTGCTGGCCCGGCTGCACGAGGAGGCGCAGCTCCTGGCCGAGCTGTCGGACCAGGCGGCCGCGGTGACGTGGCTGAAGGACGGCCGCGCGCTGCCCCCAGGCCCCAAGTACGAGGTGCAGGCGAGCGCTGGGCAGCGGGCGCTGCTGGTGCGGGACGTGGTGCGAGACGACGCCGGCTTGTACGAGTGCGTCAGCCGCGGGGGCCGCGTCACCTACCAGCTGTCGGTGCAAGGTGACGTCCCCTGTGTGTGCCGTGTCCCCGTCCTCGCCGGCCACCACCGTGGTCACGGCTGCACGTTATGTTCCCCAGCCCTGGGCAGGCTCGAGGGGGCTGGGCTGTCCTCTGTCCCCACAGGGGGTGAGTGGGGGGCTTCGCTGGCCCTGGGGAGTGGGAGCCTGGGGGCTGCCTCCAGGGGCGCTATGGAGTCAGGGGCCAGCAGCCTGTGGGAGGCAGGGGGAGAGGCTTCCTGAGAGCAGGTGGCAGGTGAGTGGCTGGAGGCGGGCAGCCTGGCCAGGCCGGCCTCTGAAGGGGGCCCTAGTCGGCGAGGCCCACGGCCCCAGGCGTCTCCAGCTGCTGTCCGAGTGGGCGGACCTGAGGCCGGGGCTCTGCCGGTCCCCCTGACCCGCCCTGTGCCCCCGCAGGGCTCACCCCCTTTCTGCACAAGGACACGGCTGGCGGCTGCGTGGACGCTGTGGCCGGGGGCCCGGCGCACTTTGAGTGCGAGACTTCTGAGGCCCAGGTCCGTGTGCGCTGGTTCAAGGACGGCACGGAGCTCAGCCGCTCCGGCCACCGCTTCCTGCAGGAGGACGTGGGCACGCGGCACCGGCTGGTGGCGGCCTCGGTCACCAGGCAGGATGAGGGCACCTACTCGTGCCGCGTGGGCGAGGACTCCGTGGACTTCCAGCTGCGCGTCCGTGGTGAGCGGCAGCCTCCGGGCTCGGCGGGTGGGAGGCAGGTCCCGAGCATCAAGCACTTGTGAGGCCGAGCTGCCCAGCCCTTCCTGGCTTCCAACAATGCTTGGGGGTGGGGGGCAGCTACTTCCAGAATCGCGGGCACTGCCCCCAGAACTGACGTTTAGATGAGGGAGGACTGAGAGTATGGAAAACAAAACATGAGGACATTTGCAACCCTTTCCCTCTTTTCGAGGATGAAAAAGGGAGGCTGGCAAACCCAAAAGGTGCCAGAAGCCACCTCGGCGGGCTAGATTTGGGTCTTGATGGATGAGGCTCTGGCTCCTTCTAGAAGCTACTGGTGTGTCTGGGCAGTCCCCAGGATCTGGCGTTGCCTGAGTCCTGGCCCGTAGTAGGGCCTCGGCCCCCATGCCCCCCTCTAGTGTCCCCAGGCACCGGCTAGGGTGCCCATCATGCTACTCAGAGGGGTGAGGGCACAAGGCCCCCTGTGCCTGAGGAGGGCCCCACGGGCAGCACTTGACCATGAAGGGTCCCCAAAGTGGCCTGACGTCTAGACTGTGTCTGTGTCCTGGCTCCAGGACTTGGGGACCCTCACCTCAGTAGGACCTCTGACTCTGTGTCCCTCCCTGTCTCCAGAGCCCTCGGCCATGTTTGCCAAGGGGCAGCCAGCACACAGTGAGGTGCAGGCCAAGGCGGGGGCCAGCGCCACGCTGAGCTGCGAGGTGGCCCAGGACAGGACGGAGGTGATGTGGTACAAGGACGGGCAGAAGCTGAGTGGCAGCTCCAGAGTGCGCGTGGAGGCCAAGGGCTGCAGCAGGAGGCTGGTGGTGCAGCAGGCGGGGAAGGTGGACGCCGGGGAGTACAGCTGCGAGGCGGGGGGCCGGAAGGTGACCTTCCGCCTGGACGTCACAGGTCAGTTGACGAGGCAGATGTGTGACTGTGTCCCAGGAACAGGCCTGGCAGAGGTGTGCTGGTGGGGGCTGGGGCAGTGATCTGCAGCTTGGTCGGGGCCTGCATCAGTCAGTTACCTGGTGCCGTGTGACAAACACCCCCAGACCTCGGAGACCGTTGGCTCTGTGGTCAGGAGCTCACGCAGGGCTCAGTGAGACTGCTTGTTTCTGCTGGGGCAGGAGGATCCACGCATCTGAGGTCCCAGTAGGGGTGGTGTCAGTGGACGGGTCCGGCTGGGACGGCGGGCCTCGGTCTCCCTGCAGTGCTGACGAGGCTCCTGTGTCTGAGATCCCGTTCTCTCCTCCTGATGCCTCAGCCCAGGGCCTGCTTCCATGTGGTTAGCCCGGCTCCTTACCCTCAGGGACTAGCAGAGCTACAAGGGCTCGTAATGTCTGTGCTGAGTGTGACCTCCGTCACCTTCTACTGTCAAAGCCAGGCGTAAGGCCAGGGAGGGCTGTGGACACAGGGCGGCTTGGCTCATCAAGGACCACTTGTAACAGTTGGTCACAGGGACGTCCCACGGACACAGCTCTGTCTGTCTCTAACTCCGCCCCCCTGCGCACAAGACGAGGGTCTTCCTAACGCTTGTTGCTTCATGGTCACAGGATGGCTTCCACAGCTCCAGCCATCCATTCAAGGCGGGAAGAACATGCAAGGCGTGTTTTTTCTTTTTCTTTTTTTTTTTTTTTGCTGATGCGCAACAAATCATCGCAAACTCAGTGGCTTCAAACACTGATGGCCACACCCCACTGAAGGTAGCCTGGAAAAACAAGCCCCTGGCCCTGTTGCCTTGGCAGTGGGACGTTGAGGGTGGAGGAGAAGGGCCAGCGGTCACGCGGCTGGCCTGTGTGTGTCCTGGGCCTGCCCTGTCCTTGGAGTGGCTGCACCCTGAGATTGGACACTGCCTTCAAGGCAGGCAGTGCAGGGGTCAGAGTGTGGATGACGTCAGATCTCACCCCTGCTGGGTGACCCGGGTCATGTTGTCAGTGTTATGTGTCCCTGAAAGTCACATGTGCCCAGACCTCAGAACATGGCCTCATGTGGAAATGGGGTCTTTGCAGAGGTGACCAAAGTGGGTGATCTCGAGGTGAGAGCATCCTGGGTCAGGGCGGGTCCTTATGAGACAAGGGAGGGATTTGAGACAGCCACGTGGTGACAGAGGCAGAGACTGGGGAGACACGGCCGTGAGCCCCGAACTCCTGGGGCCCCAGCAGCCGGAAGAGGCAGGAGGGACCCTCCTGGAGCCTTCAGAGGGAGCATGGTCCTGTGACACGCTGACCTCAGTCTCCTGGCCTCCCGACCTGGGAGACAACAAAGCCTGCTGTTTTAGGTCCCCCTTTTGTGGCCATTTGATCCTGCCGCCTGTGACTCAGTTTCCTCTTCTGCGAAGTTGTAGTAGAGCTTCTAAGGCTTTGCTGAGAGATCTGCCCCATAGGACCGTCCTTGGTGGTCTGTGAGCAGCACGGGGCTCCTGTCCAGTCACTGGGCCAAGGTTCTGGGGATGAGGTAGGCGAGAGAGGGGACCAGAGCTTGCTTGGTGGGGCTGAGGTCTAGGCAGGAGAGCCCTGGCATCAGGTCTGGCAGATGAGCCCACGTGTATCAGGCAGGTGGCACTCAGGGAGTGAGTGTATGTCAGCCAGGGTGTCTGGAAAGTTCTGGAAGGCAGCTGGTGGTGTGTGAGGCTTGGGGCAGGAGGCTGAGCAGGACTGGTATCAGGGTGATTGAGTACAATGTCATAAAGTCTCCCCTTTTACAGTGTACAGTTCTGTGGTTTTAGTACATCCAATGGCTGTGCGACCACACCACCACCTAGTTCTAGAACGTTGTCACAACCGTGTGAAGTGCTAAACCCGCATCAGCCCGTGTGGGCCCTCCCCCCCGCCCCTGGCCACCGCGGATCCGCTCTCTGCCTCTGTGGATCTGCCTGCTGTGGGCACTTTATGTAAGTGGATGCCGTGTGGACTGCGTCCGTGTTTCGTCTGTCTTTTCATCAGCTAGTGCACGTTGTGGTTGACTCCAGTGTTTGGCTGTTACCAACAGTGCTGCTAGAACATTCTTACACCGGTGAACGTATATTTTCAGTTCTCTTGGGGTTGCTAGGTCATATGGTAATTTTATGCTTAACTCCCTGGAGGCCTGTTTTTCCACCATTTCCACCTGTTTTCCCCTACATTCCCACCAGCGGAGTGGGACGTCTTTCTCCACATCCTCGCCTAAGCTCGTTATTTTCACTTTATCTGTTTGTCTTCTACTTCTAGCGACACTAGTGGGCGTGAGGAGGTATCTCATGTGGTCTCGGTTTGCGTTTTCCTGATGATGCTGAGTATCTTTTCATGTACAGGTTGGCCAGGTGGGTGGATGTCTTCTCTGGAGAAATGTCTATCCAGGTCCTCTGCCTCCAGTGAACCTTTTACTGTTTCATTGTAAGAGTTCTTTACATATTGTGGATACTTGATCCTTATCAGATAAGAGATTTGCAAATATTTTCTGCCGTTCACTTTGTTGATAGCGTCCTTTGATGCACAAAAAAAAATTTTTTAACTGTGATGAAGTCCAATGTACCCTCTTTCGTTGGTTATGTGTTTGGTGTCCTGTCTAAGAAACAAGTGCCTGATCCAAGGTCACACCAATTGACACCTGCTTTCTTCTGAGTTGTCTAGTTTTTGCTCTTACATTTAGGTCTTTGATTCATTTTGAGTTAGTTTTTCTATGTGCTGTGACACAGGGATCCAGCTTCGTTCTCTGAATGTGGAAATTCAGTTATTCCAGCACTGAATGTTGAACAGACTTTTTCCCCTTTGAGTTTTCTTGGCACATTTGTCAGAAATCAGTTGACCATCAGGGGATCTGGGTGGCTCAGTTGGTTGAGTGTTGGACTTTGGCTCAGGTCATGATCTCACAGCTCATGAGTTTGAGCCCTGCCTTGGGCTCTGTGCTGACAGTGTGGAGCCCACTTTGGATTCTCTGTCTCCCTCTCTCTGCCTTTCCTCCACTAGGTGTGCGTGAGTGCTCTCTCTCTCTCTCTCTCTCTCTCTTTCTCACAAAAATAAACGTTAAAAAAATCAACTGACCATCAATGTCAGGATTTACTTTGGATTCCCAATTCTGTCTATTGATACAGAAAACTGTCTGTCAGTCCTATGTCAGTCCCACAGTCTAGATCACTGTAGCTTTGTGGTGGTTTTTGAAACTGGCAAGTGTGAGCCCTCCAACGTTGTTCTTTTTTTATTTTTAAGATTTTTTGGGGGTATTTGAGGTCCCTGTATTTCCACACGAATTTTAGGATCAGCTTTTCAAATTTTGCAAAAATTTGATGTTATTGTACTGAATGTGTAGACAGTTTGAGTACTGATGTCTTAACATTAATCTTCTGATCCATAAACACCAGCTGCCTCTCCATTTATCAAGGTTTTACATTTTTTTTTCAAAATTTTACAGTTTTCAGTGTAAAGGACTTCTGGAGTTTGTTGCCGTATATTCATTCTTTTTGATGCTCCTTTAAATAGAACTGGTTTCTTAATTTTGTTTTCAGATGGTTTATTGCTAATACACAGAAATAGAACTAACTTTTGAATATTAATCTTGTGTCCTACAATCTTGCTAAACTGGCTTACTCACCTATTAATTCTTTCATGGATTCCTAAGGATATTTTTTTAGACCCAAAACGGTGTCACCTGCGCATAAAGATAGTTTTACTTCTTCATTTACAGTCTAGATGCTTTTCATTTTATTTTTGATTACTGACTGAACCTCTTTACTTTTTGTAGGTCTGTTCAGATTTTCTATTTCTTCTGAGGTCAGTTTTGACAGTTTCTGTGTTTCTATGAGTTTGTCCATTTAGTCTGGGCTGTCCAATTTGTTGGCATACAACTGTTCATGGCATTCTCTTACCATGCTTTTTACTTCTCTAAGATCTGTACTGATGTGTCCACATTTAATTCTGTTTTAAAATTGGGTCTTCAAACTTTCTTGATCAGTCTAGCTAATGGTTTGTCAAATTTGTTGATCTTTTTAAATGTCCTTCATTCTTTCTATTGCTTTTTTATTCTCTATTTGATTTATCTTCTCTCTAGTCTTTATTTCATTCCTTCTTCTAACTTTGGGTTTTACTTACTTTTCTTCTAGTTTCCTTTTTCTTACTTTTTATTTTTTAAATTTTTTAAAAATGTTTTTTAAAATTTATTTTTGAGAAAGAGAGAGAGACAGCTTGAGCAGGGGTGGGTCAGAGAGAGGAGGAAACACAGAATCTGAAGACAGGCTCCAGGCTCTGAGCTGTCAGCACAGAGCCCGACGCGGGGCTTGAACCCACGTGGGGCTTGAACCCACGCGGGGCTTGAACCCACGAACCGTGAGATCATGACCTGAGCTGAAGCCGAATGCTCAACCAACTGAGCCACCCAGGCTCCCTCTTGCTTTTTAAAGAGAAAGAGAGAGTGTGTGTGGGAATGTGAGCGGGGGAGGGGCAGAGGGAAAGAGAGAATCTTAAGCAGGTCCCACATTCAGTGTGAGGTCCAATGTGCGCTTGATCCCACGACCCTGGTATCCTGACTGAAGATGAAGTCATGAGTCAGATGCTCAACTAACTGATCCACTCAGGTGTCCCATAGTTTCCTAAAGAGTGAAGTTAAGTTACTGATTTGTGCTCATCTTTTGTTGACATAGACCTGTAACTTATAGGTCTCAGCATTACTTTCAGTGCGCTTTATTAGTACGGATGTGTTGTGCTTTCATTTCCATCTGTCTCTAAATGTTTTCTAATTTTCCTTATAATTCTTTTTTAAGGGGGCATTGTTTCATTTTGACAGGCTTATGAATTTTCTAGCTTTCCTTCTCTTACTGATTTCTAGCTTCACTCCACTGTGGTTGGAAAAGACACTGGTATTATTTCAGTCTCTACATTTACTGAGACTTGTCTCCTGGCTCCTCCCATGCTCTGTGCTCGAGTCCAGCGTGTCTCCTGCTGCAGTGGGGGGGGGGGGGGGGGTCTGCCGAGTCAGCTGGTGCAGCTGCCGCGTCTTCACTGAACTCCCGCCTGAAAGCACGGCACTGAATTCTCCAGCGATCACTGTGCGACTGTCTGGTTCTCTGTTTAATCAGCTGGTTTTCACTTTGTTAGTTTGGTCTCTCCTGTGAGGTGTGCCTATGTTCACAGTTGTGAGGGCTTCTTGATGAGTTGTCCCTTTTATCAACTTACGGCGTCCTTAATCAATACATTAATCCATCGACATATAGTGTTTTGTAATGGTGTTTGCCTTTAGGTCTGTTCTGCTTGGCATTAGTATAAAAACATCTCTTCTGGCTGCTCTTGTAAGGAGCGTATCTTCACTTTAAAATCATTTGTGTCAAAAAATCATTTGTGTCAAAAAAAACCCTATTTGTGTCTTTGGATCTAAAGTGAGTCTCTTATAGGCAGCATATACTTTTTAAATCTATTTTTCAAATCTCTGCCTTTTAATTGGAAAATTGAATCTATTTACAGTTCAAGTAATATTTACAAGGAACGCCTTCTGCTATTTTTCCCTCTTTCAAATTTTTTACATGTTTCTCTATTTTTGAGAGAGAGAGAGAGAGAGAGAGAGAGAGAGAGAGAGAGAGAGAGAATGAGCAGGGGAGGGGCAGAGAAAGGAGACACAGAATTTGAAGCAAGCTCCAGGCTCTGAACTCTGAGCTCAGGGTTTGAACCCATGAACCATGAGATCCTGAACTAAGCCAAAGCCAGATGCTTAACTGACTGAGCCACCCAGGCACCTCATAGTTTTCTGTTTTAATATGTCATATCTTTTTTGTTCCTTGTTTCCTCCATTACTGGTTTTTATATTTAATTGATTTTTTCTATTTTCATTTCCTTCTCACTTCTTTTTCTGTACTCAGAACTAAGTACATATATTTACTATAACTTAATTTAACATGACTTTATATATGTTATATATACATATATATAATATCTACTCTTTTATCTACTTACATTTTTACCTACCTATCTATCTAGTCTTTTCTCAGTGGTTACCCTTACTGGTTATGGCAGTTAGCATCTTCACTTTATAATGACCAAGTTTAGTATTTTGCCATTTAGTTTAAATAAAAACTGCCTCTTTACAGCTCTGTGTGCACACACAAAGGGCAGCTTTATGCTGTTATCATTATAAGTTCTGTCTTTATACACCAGGTTTAGTCAATTAACTTTATGGTTTTGTAATTATTGCTTATGCATTTGCATTTGAAGTCATATGGGAGAAAAGAAGAGTTACAAACTACAAGTACTGGCGTTTGTTTACCAGTAAACTATATTTACTACTGTCCTTTATTTTTCATATGATTTTAAGTTACTGTCAGTGTTTTTCATCTAACCCCGAAATACCTATTTGGCATTTCTTGTAGGATAGCTGCAATAGCAACAGAACCCTGTGTTTGGTTGACTGTGAAGTTAATTCCTCCTTCACTCTTAGGGGTGGTTCTGTCAGATATCAAATTCTTGGTTGATATTGTTTTTTCCACTGAGCCGTTTAAACACATCACCTATACCTTTTGGCCTCTATGGTTTCTGAAGGGAAATCCACTTTCACTCTTGCAGGAGCCCTTGTATACGGCAACTTGCTTTTCTCTTTCTGCCTTCAAGATTCTCTTTGGTTTTGGCTTCTGACAATTTTGGTACAATCTATATGGGTGTGGCTCTTCCTTAGTTTCTCTTGCTTGGAGTTTGTTGAAATTTTTGGATATTAATTTTAGGGTTTTTGATAATTTTTTCTTAAACATTCTTGGTGCCTCTTTCTCTTGCCCTCTTCTTATAAATTCCCCACGTACTTATATTGCCCCACGGTCGTTTAAGACTCTGGTCGTTTTCTTCATTCTTTTTCTTTCTGCTCCTCACTCTGGGTAATTTCAAGAGACCAATGTTCAAGAGTGCTGATTCTTTCTTCTGTCTGCTCAGAGCAGATGTGGACCCCTCTAGCGACTTTCCATTCCAGTCATACGTTCAAATCTAGAATTTCTATTTAGTTTTAGAAGTCTATCTTGTTATTGATATTCTGTACTTGGTGAGACATTTTCTCATATATTACTTTATTCTGTGAGAAATGGTTCCTTTGGTTCTCTGAACATATTTAAACTAAATGACATAAAAACTTTGGTGAGACAGTATCTGGGTGTTCCCAGGGACAGCTTCCGTTGACTGTTGACTTCTTCCTTCCCTTTAACGGGCCATGCTTCTTTGCACGTCATGTCATTCTTTGTTGGTAAGTGGAATATTAAATAATAAAACCTGGGAACTTGAGTTCAGATTCTCCAACCCCTTCCCAGTTTGTTGTTGGTGGTGTTTGTTTTTGCTGCTATTATTTGTGTGTTCAGTGACTTTTCTGAACTACTCCTGTGAAGTATGCATTTTTGTACTGTGTGAATCACTGATGTCTCTGATTGGTTATGTTATGCCCAGATTTTAATATCGCCCCAAAAACCAGAGACTACCAGGGAGACCGAGTCACGAATGCAAAAGCAAAGGGCGGTTTTATTACGGGCTTAGGCTGGCCAAGCCTAAGCTCAGGCTCACAGACTTTATCCATGCTGAGAGCCCCGAACAAGGGCGGGGTAGGGCTTTTATGAGTTTGGGAAGAGGGAGTTACAGGAAATTGTGACACAGGTACAGGGGTCCAATCATTATAGCATCACATCATTGACAGTAACTTTAACCAATTACAGAGTGGACCCAGGAGCCTCACGTAGGGCGTGACTAGTCTTAACCTCCATCTTTAGGCCTGCCCTTAGAAATGTTAAAGGTGTTAGCTGGTCTTTCCTGATTGGGCGTTACAAGGGTGGTCTGAGAAGCTGGCACTTAGGCCTCCAAGGTCAGAGTCAGTTTGATTCAGACCTGTCCTTATAGTTAGTTGATTGGACAACTAGTGGTTTTGCAGTGATGTCCTTAGATGCTGGTAACCAAGAAGTCTCCTCATTCTTACCGAGGGCTGTTGTGTGGGTGCTGTATCTGTGTACACCCCTCAACCAGGCGGTTTATGACTCTACATTTGCCCTTACTTCATGCTTTCACAGCCTCAAGGTTAGCATGATGTGTGACTCCAGGGCCTTCCCAAGTGTCTCCTGAGTCTGCGTATATGTATGTGTATGTAGGTAACCAGATATGTGCCAGCGCTTTCCAAAACCCGCTATGGACATCTCATTCTTCACTTTTCCTTTTAAGCTGATTCGTTAGCCTATTGTTTGCCCAACTGTTACCCCCTACCTAGGGCAACCATGAGCCAATAATTGCCTGTGGTTGTTTTAAGTGCTGATGGGGAAAAAGGTGTTTGCATTGGACGATCTTCTGTTTGGGTTTGAATAATAAAGAAAGAAGGAAGGAAGGAAGGAAGGAAGACCGGTAGGCTGGTGAGTGGAATTATCCACTCACCACCCATAGAGGTCCGATAATGACAATTCTCTGGGATGGGCTTTGAAAGAGCTCTGGTCTCATTCAACTTCTCAAGTGGCTTCCAGGCTGCCAGTTTTCCCTGGGATTGTGGACTGCTGGTTTTCCAGGCCATTTCAGAGTTAGGGAGGAGGGTCTGAGGATAGGGTGTGTTACAACACCACAAATCGTGATGTTCTCACTGAGATTCAGCTGTTTCCCTAGAACACATGCTCCCTGATTGATGCAAGCCTTCAGTTAATTTGCAGAGCTCTAAAAAAGTTGATTGCAACAATTTTTGCAAGTTTTATACAATTTTTAAAAAGTTATTTTGCCGTTTTTGCTGATGTCCCTTTTAGCAATTTTAAAATATTTAACCAGATATGTAATCCTGGATTAAGGCTACTTGATTGTGGTTTGTTATTCTTTTTACACGTTTCTGATTCAATGTGATGCTGTTCAGTTGAGTATTTTTTATATTTAGTTTCTTGAGGAATTGTAGTTTGTCATTTTTTAATACTGTCTTTGTCTGGTTTTAATGCTGGCCTCACAAAATGGGTTGGAAAGTGTCCTCTTCTCATTTGTTTTCTGTGATTGATTGTGTAGAATCGATGCGATTTCTCTTGCTTCTTTATTTTTGTTTTTTTTAGTTATTTCCCTGATGAAGTCAGAAAAGTCATCTTAACCAGATTTAAATTTTGAACACATTTAATTTCTAGTGATGAAACTATGTAAATTATGTATTTCCTTTTGGGCAAGATTTAGTAGTTTTTGGTTTTTGAGGAATGATTTTGTCTCATCAGATTTGTTTAATTTATGTGCGCAGAGTTGCTTGTAATGCTCTCTTGTTACACTTTTAAGGTCTGCAGGGTCTGGGTGACGCTCTGTTCCCTTCCTGACGCTGTTCGCTTAGGGTTCTCTAGTTTTTCTTTATTAGTCTTGTTAGAGACTTATCAATTTTATTGATCTTTTCAAAGAACCTCATGCAGTTTTTATTGATTTTCTCTATTTTTTTTCAGTCTAACTGATTTCTGTTCTTATCTTTATGACCTTTTCTTTTGCTTGCTCTGGGTTTATTTAATTCTAATTTAAGGTGGAAATATAGATTACTGATTGAACTCTTTTCTAATAAAAATATTTAATAATGTTAAAATTTCCCTAAGCATTGCTTTAAATTTATCCTACAAATTTTGATGTTTGAATTTTCACTGTTGTTCAGCTTAAAATATTTACTAATTTCCTTTGAGACTTCTTTGACATCTGTATTTTTCAGAACTGTGCCGTTTAATTTCTAGGAATTTAGCTATTTTACTCTTATCTTTCTGTTACTGACTTTCAGTCTAATTCCATTCTTCTACACCCCTAATGATCTTCTGTCTACTAGTTCTATCAATTGTTTCATGAAGAGCGTTGAGAACTTGAGCTACACATGTGGATTTTCTATTTTTATTTTCAGTTCTGTCAGGGGTTTTTGCATGTTTTGAAGTTCGGTTGTCAGGAGCTTACTCGTTTGGGATTGTTACGTGCTCCTTGTAAATTTAACTCATTTATCTTTATAATATTTCTAGTAATTTTCTTGGCTCAAAGGTTAACTTAATTTTAATATAAATATAAATTAGTTTTTATATGATATTAATATAAATACTCCAGCTTTGTTTTAATTGCTGCTTGCATTATGTATATTTTAAAAATTATTTTATTTTTACTTACACATACTTGAAGTGAGTTTCTTGTACATGACATAAAGTTGGGACATTTTAAAAAATCAATTCTGACAATTTGTGTCTTATAATCAATGTGTTTAGACTATATCCATTTAATACAATAATTGGTGTGTTTGGATTTAGATCTACTATTTGACTATTCACTTCTGTTTTTTCTCTTTTTTTCCCTTGTTTTCACATTTTCTGAATTTATTGGGTCATTTGGGATGATTTTTGTATTCCATTTTAATTTATCTGTTGTGGCTCTGTGTATATTTTTGTGTTCTCACCCTAAGAATTGTGGTAAACATGGTCAACTCTTTAGAATCCATATTTTACTACTGTAATTGGGATGTTGAACTTTTATCAATTTGTAGGTCCTTTTGCTCTCCCACCATTAGGTTATTAGTTGTTTTGTGTATTATGTCTACCATTGAAAAGTTCATCAGACAATGTGGTAATTCTTGCTTTCAATGATCAAATTTATTCCAAAGATTTCAGTGGGAGAATAGTCTGTCTTGTGTCTTAGTGTCTTAGTGTCTTAGTCAGCTCAGGCTGCCGTAACAAAATGCCACAGGGAAAGCCTGGGTGGTTCATTCGGTTAAAGTCTGACTCTCGATCTTAGTTTGGGTCTTGATCTCAGGGTCAAGAGTTCAAGCCCTGCATTGGGCTCTGTGCTGGGCTTGAAGCCTATTTAAACACACACACACACATACACACACAGCACAGATTGTGTGGTGTTACAGTAGAAATTTATTTTCTCATTTTTCTGGAGGCTAGAAGCCCAAGACCAAGGTGCGAGCTTGACCATGTGCTGGTGAGGCCTCACTTTCTGGCTTGGTTGCTGTGGGTATATGGAGAGCAAGAGAGATCTCTCGTGTCTCTCTATAAAGAGAGAGAGTCCTACTGGATTAGGGTCTCACCCTTATCACCTCCTTTAACTATAATTAACTCCTTAAATGTCCTAATGCCAAAATTGAGGGCTAGGACTTCAACAAATGGATCATGGGAGGGCAGACAGTTCATAGTCCATAATACCTGACCATTTACTGTTTATGTCAGTCTTCTTCATCCCTGATCCTCTGAGTCTTCCTACAATGTCATTTCTTTGGAAATTCTCACACAGCAGATCTGCTGGCAGTGATTTTCTTGGCTTTCCTTCATACAGAAGGTCTGCGTTTCATCCTCATTCCTGAAGGATATTTTTGCTGGATACGGAATTCTGGGCTGATGGTTCTTTCTTTCAGCACGAATTTTTATTCATTTACTTATTTTTAATTTGTAATAGTTTATTGTGAAATTGGTTTCCATATAACACCCCGTGCCTCTCCCCACAAGTAAGCACTAATTTTTGATGAGAAACTCATGGTCGTTCAAACTGTTACCCCACAAATCACGGGTTTGTATTCTCTGCCTGCTTTCAAGAGTCGTTGTCTTTTAATTTTCCGTGGCTCTGAAATGGTGTGTCCAGGTGTGAATTTCTTTGGGTTTATCGCTCTGAGATTTACTGGGCTCTTATAATCTGGTTGATGACTTTTACCATACAACCAACCATAAATACATACCCGACCCCCACATATCTACACATAGACATACATACATACACATACAGTGTGATCAGGAATGATTTCATGACATGCGTATCAAAGAGACACAATTTCCTTTAAGATTAATCTGTGAGGACTCCTCTGAAATGAATATCAGAAATACCAGAGACCTGGTGCGACCCCACCTTGGGGATGCAGCTGAGTCTGGGGCCACAAAATGAGTGGGAGGTGACTCACCGTACAGTCTGAAAGCTGTGTGTCCAGCTGGCTGTGGACAAGGGTGACAGTTGGCTGTGTGATTAGGTGTTCTCTGCTGTCACATGGTAGTGTCTGTGAGGATTGTCTGCTGGTAGCCTCAGGGAGAGGGATGATAGAGAGGCCATGATTCCAAATGCAAAGCTATTGCTGGCTGGGAGGGCAGGTGTGGCAGGAGTCCAGGTGGGCATCGCATCCACAAGAAGCATGCAGACTCCACTTACCCCGTCTGGTCCCCAAGGACATCTTACTGCAGAGGTTTCTCTTCTGGAGGTGTCCAGGTCAAACAGGCTGTGGTTGAGAGGACAGAGAAGGATGATGAATGCATGAATTGATGCTGGTGTGGGTGTGGGCTGAGAAGCAGGAGACATAGATGAATCTCACACCCTTGTGTGAACACATAGATCAAGTGGTCACCATCTGAGATGTGGCAAGTCGACAGGAGCAGATTTGCTGGAAGAAGCAGGTGATAAGCTAGCCTAGGATGTCTAGGGGGTGGTCAGCTATCTGGGCATGGTACTCAGTTGACGCTGGTCTAGGAGGGAGACTCAGGATTTGTTGGCATGCGTGTGGTGAGAGGGACTGGGGGAAGAAGTGGATGATGATGGGGCCTCCCCAAGGCCACGGGGGGGCTCAGGACCATGTGGGGGAAGGGCCCATCCTCCCCCAGGACACGGGGGACTCAGGGCCATGTAGGGAAGGGCCTGGGAGTAGGGAGAATGAAGAGGAGCAGGGGAGAACACGGAGGCTGCCCACAGACCCTACTAGCCACTGGATGGAATTTTGGGTCATCACCACTGCCTTCCATCCAGCCACCTGCCCCAGGTGGTATCAGGTCACTGAGGACAGGTAGATGAAAGTCAGCCAGCTGCTTAATTTTTTCTCCATGAAAAATATATTTAAGCCATAAAAATAGAACGATTCGTACTTTGGCTATGTGCATTTTAAAAAATATTAAAAATCCAATTAAAAATCTTGTAACTCAAGGATATTGCCCATTCTTGGTGATAGCATGTAAAGAATTATCCCTGAAGATACCAGAGCTTTGATGTGCAAGCCAAAAACCAAGAGTTCCACTGACTTCTGCTGAGGAAGTAAAGAGGTCTTCCTGAAGCATAAAGTCCCTAGCAGATGAAATTGAATAATCTCATGTAGAGTTATAAGCATCCCGTCTGGATTTGGGGTCCCAGCGGTACAGTGGACTTCTACAGGTTGAAAACTCTCTCATTATGGACATCCAAAAACGTGGGACAGAATGTAACAAAGTCAAGTTAAGTTAATATCTGGACTGGCAAGGTTAAAAAGGGACATTTCCAGGTGTTAGAACGGAAGAGGTGCTAAAAACTAAAGCAGTGGGTGATGAGTGGGTGCACAGTTGTGTGGGGGGCTTTGGGTCCCAGGGATCTGCGTCTGGCTTCCACCACCAGCTTGCAAATAGGCTGTGGGAGCAAATAGGAAGTGAAACAGAGACCAGCATACAAGGATGGAAATCTTGTAGAACCACACAATTAAAGAAAAGATGGGGGCACCTGGGTGGCTAAGTTGGTTAAGCGTCCGGCTTTGGCTCAGGTCATGATCTCACAGTTCGTGGGTTCTAGCCCCGCATCGGGCTCTGTGCTGACAGCTAGCTCAGAGCCTGGAGCCTGCTTCAGGTTCTGTGTCTCCCTCTCTCTCTGACCCTCCCCTGCTCGTTCTATCTCTCTCTGTCTCTCAAAAATAAAAATAAAAAACAAACAAACAAACAAAAAGAAAAGATGGATCAGTAAAGCAATCTGCCTGTAGCTCAGGGAGATCACAGGGCACTTGTCTGTCTGCCTTGCCCCAGGTGAGAAAGGTTCCCCTAAGAAATGGAAACCTGGTTCTCACTTGGGGGTTGGATTTCAATTTATAACACTAGGGACTCCAGACTGAGAAGTTAATCTACAAATGCGGCCCCAGGCCAGTGGCCCTCCTGAAGCACCTGGCAGCAGGTATTAGGTGGGTTACCTCACCACCCAAGCCGCATGTAGTATCACTGACTAAGAAAGCCATGCTTGATGCTCTCACGATAAAATGCATATAAGCACCAGAGGAACAATTCCATATAGAAGAGAGTTGGCAGTCACAGAGATCAGGATTAGACCACCTGGGGACCTCAGATGATAGAACAGCTATCTGAAAGAGTATCTGAAATAAGCATGCTTAAAATGAGTTATATGGGAGTGTTGAAAATGTAAGAAAAAAGTAAAACAGTAAGAAAAAGAACAGGCAGATTCAAAGAAGAATCAAACGAAGCTCCTTGAATGGGAAACACATTTGTAATAAACAATTTAGTGGAGTGATAAACAGCAAATTAGACATAACTGAAGAAAATCACTGAGTTGGAAGATAGATTTGGGGAAGCTGCTCAGAATGAAAGAGAAATAAGAACAATGAGAGATAATGACAGATGTGGAGAAGAGAACAGAAGGCCACATGTGTGTCCAAACAGAGTTCCAGGAGAGACTGGAGAGAATGAGGCATAAGAAATAATGAAAGAAATCACGTAGATAATTTTTAGCAGGGGTTGAGATGTGAATCCTAAGCTTCAGGATTCACAAGTGATCATGGGAAATGTCGGGAACATAAATCCACAGACGGACACATCATAGTGAACCACAGAAAAATAAGGGTTAACGGAGGACAGTTACCTTCCTGCCGATTTGTCAGCAGCAGTGAAGAGCACAAAAAAGAAGGCATCACCTCCAGTGTGCTGGAGGAAGATACCGTCAACCAGAATTCTGTATCCAGCTAAACTATCATTCAAAAGTCAGAATGAAATAAAAAATGTTTTCAGGAAGCAATGGAGAGAATTTATCATTCACAAAATCTTGCTGGAAAAAATTGCTGATGGGTATATGTCAAAGGAAGGACATCTAGTTTAGAGTGGTGGCGTGGGTCCTAGAAGTAATGTGATGTGAAACAAAAGAAGTAAGTTAATAAAAACCACATCAGGTCCCAAGGACGGGGGTTTGATTACAGGGATGGTGATTGGCTCGCTAGAAGTTACAGACTACATTAGAAGGCATTGTGCGTGTGTTCTTGTGACTTGGGTGTCACCCAATCTTGGTGACATGCACAAGAAATTCTCACTGAAAATACCTGGGCTTTGATGTGCAAGTGGCAAGATATGCCTCCATTTGTTAGGATAATTATGATCACAAATGGCAAATGCCAAATCCTGAAACATAACACACGCCGACCTGGAGATTATTTAACCTGGAGTCTTCAAATTCTGAGAACTGACCTGTTCTTTGCTTTATGCATCTCCTGAGTATGGAGTTCTCTGTGTGGAGGGATCCAGGAGCAAGGCAGGCTTGTGCCTAAGAAGTCCTGGTTTTGAGATACAGGAGGTGAGCCCTCATTGAGTTCTAGATATTTGATTGTCCTTTCCTGTCCCCAGAACCTGTTTTGGTGTTTGCCAAGGGGCAGCCAGCACACGGTGAGGTGCAAACCAAGGCGGGGACCAGTGCCACGCTGAGCTGCGAGGTGGCCCAGGACAAGACGGAGGTGACGTGGTACAAGGATGGGAAGAAGCTGAGTGACAGCTCCAGAGTGCGCGTGGAGGCCAAGGGCTGCAGCAGGAGGCTGGTGGTGCAGCAGGCGGGGAAGGCGGACGCCGGGGAGTACAGCTGCGAGGCCGGGGGAGAGAAGGTGACCTTCCACCTGGACGTCACAGGTCAGTGCCTTGATGTCTGTCTTATGCTCCTCGAGCTAGTTGTCGGGGAAGAGGGAGTGCACAGGTACCATCTAATGACCTGTGTTGTCACTGTGCTTTCACGTAGCAGCCAGCAGTTATTAAGTACATGCCCATGGCTGCATTTTATGAATGCATCTTGTCTTCTCACTTGTGCAAATATTACCACAACCTCAGAGGAGGAATTCCGAATATTCCCATTTTAATATGAACTAAGAAATTTCTGTAGCTTGCCAACATTCACACAGCCTGAAAACTGAAGAGCCAGGGTTTGGGCCCAATATTCTGAGATTATTTATTTACCTTTTCTGCCTGAAGAGCTCTGTCATATTAATTTTAGTAGGTCTTCAGGTACTTTATTTATTTACTTTTTTGCTTCTATGAAAATGTATTTATTTTGCCTTCAGTTTTGAGGCCTATCTTCTCTAAGTATCAAGTTACATATGTAAATACAGTGGACTCTTGACCAGCATGGGTTTGCACAGGTCCATTTATATGCGGATTTTTCTATAAATACAGTACAGTGTGTAGATGTGTTTTCTCTTCTTAATTACGTTTTCTTCTCTGTGGCTCACTTCATTGTAAGGTAGTCTGTAATTCACATATCATACAAAGTGAGTGTTAGTTGACTGTTTGATCATCAGTAAAGCTTCCAGTCAACAATAGGCTACTAGTAGTTACATTTTAGGGGAATAAAACTTATACATGGATTTTTTACCGCATGGTGGGTCAGCACCCTTAACCCCTGTGTTGTTAAGAGTTAAGTTTATATATTTCCATATTTTAAAGATATCATTCCACTGTCTTCTGGGTTCCATATTTTCTCTTAAAACATCAACTGTCAGACTGTTAGGTTCTTTCAAGGGTTTTTCTTTTCTTCTTTCCTTTCCTTTCCTTTTCCTTAGTTTTTCCTTCTCGTGTCTCTTCACTTTTTTTTTTTTTTTTTGCTTCCCTTCCCTTCTCTTCCCTTCCCTTGATTTTAAGATATTGGTTTTGGCTTTCAGCAGTTTTACTTTGATGAACCTGGATGGGGTTTTCTTTGTATTCATACTGGTTGGGACTGCAGACCATCTTGAGTGTGTGGGTTTATGGACTCATCAGCCATAGACTATCTTTGGCCTTCCTCTGTTCTGTCCTATCTCTCTCCTTTGACAGAACTCTTGTTATATTTTATTTGATTTTTTTTATGTTTCTTCACATGTCTTGTGTGCATTTTTCTCTCTGCCTCCTAATTATTTTTCTCTCTCTGCTTTATTCTGGATATGCTGTTGATTTACCTTCCAACGTCCTAATATTTTATTCTGCTATATCTAATGTGCTGTCCAACCCACTTGTAGTGTGTTTACTATTTTCAAGTGATATAACTTCCATTGTTGATTTCTTATGAATTCCAGACTCCGTAGTAAATTTTTCATGTTTGAACTATTTTTTAAATTTAATTTTAAAACCATATTGCTATATCCCAGTCTGGAAAACCATAATAACCAATCATCTGATATTGTACTTATTTTGTTTGGTTTTCTATTTACTCCTGTCCTTGGCACGCCGGCAGCGTTCCTACTGGCTGTCAGATATTTCATGAGAAAACTCGTTTTACGGATGATGCTCTCTTATCCCAGAAACAGGGTTGCTCTTTCCCGTGCTGGGCAGGGGGAGGACAACCAAACTTTGGCTCATTCCAGGACCCTGCTGACTCGGGACCACCTTGCAGTTTTGGTCAGGATCGCCTGTCTCTGGTCGACTCAGAGCATGGAATCTCTGAGATCCTGCATGTACACACTTGAGTTTAATGGGATACACACAATTTTCTAAAAACAATGATCTCAAGGGTCGGCGAGGATGTGGGGAATCTGAATTCTCACACGTTGCCAGTGGTAAAGTTGGCACAACCATTATTGAAGATTCTTTGGAAACATCTATTGAAGCCAAATGCAGCCATATGTATGTCCAAATGCAGTTCTGTGTGTCCCCAGAGAGACACACAAGACTCTTCAAAGCAGTTTTACTCATCATATCCCCAAATTGGAAAAAGCCCAGATGAGCCACAAAAGGTAAAGAGAACCAAGCTGAAGCGTTCATACAGCGGAAAACTGTCCGTCCATGCAGCCTCATGGGTAGATCTCACATTGTGTCAAGGGGAGAAAGACAGACCCAAAGAATACCCAATGGGTCATGCATCCATGTGTAGTCAAAGACCAGGCAAAAGTCATTGATGGTGGTGGAGGTCAGGATAATGGTTACTTTTGGTGAGCAGGGAGATAGATGTGTTCTTTTTGTTGATGTTTTGGTTACGTGGGGATCATCACACCAAACTTCTCTGGGCTGTGCAAATGAATTAGTGCATTTAGCATGGGACTTATACCTTGATAATACAGTCTGTGGTGGACACACCATGTGCTGGGGACTGAACAACCCCACCTGCCCTCCAGGGCGGGCTGTCACCTGGGAAGGACAGTGAAGTAGCTGTGACAGGTGCTCGGACTCCAGGACGGGACACATATGTTTGCAAACACACTCCCAACACTCCAGTGGGCGTGTGATGGCATTTGCTCCAAGTAGGAAATTTATTGAGCTCTGAGATTTTCATCCTGTGTCCTAGGCTGGTACATCTCTGTGTCTCTTAACCTGTGTATCCCTCTTTTTCCCCAGAGCCCTTGGCTGTGTTTGCCAAGGAGCAGCCGGCATGCAGTGAGGTGCAGGCCAAGGCGGGGGCCAGCGCCACGCTGAGCTGCGAGGTGGCCCAGGCCCAGACGGAGGTGACGTGGTACAAGGACGGGAAGAAGCTGAGTGGCAGCTCCAGAGTGCGCGTGGAGGCCCAGGGCTGCAGCAGGAGGCTGGTGGTGCAGCAGGCGGGGAAGGCGGACGCCGGGGAGTACAGCTGCGA
>PJEM01017878.1:0-20456 GCA_004023845.1 Helogale parvula
TAATATTGTGTAATAATAATTGGATCACTGTACCTATGTCACAATTTCCTATAACCCCCCCTTCCCAAACTCATAAAAGTCCTACCCCACCTTTGCTCGGGACTCGCTCACTCACTGGCTCGCTCTCAGCATGGATCCACCACGCCAGTAAAGTCTGTGAGCCCGAGTTTAGGCCCCGGCGAGCCTAAACCCGTAATAAAGCCCTTTGCTTTTGCATGCGTGCTTCGGTCTCCCTGGCGGTCTCTGGTTTTTGGGGGCGATATTAAATCTGGGCATGACACCACTGAGAGGCCACCACATCCCTGGGCGGCATCTATCGGCTTCCCTCCATCCCCTGCCTGTTTCACTTCTCCTTTATATTCTTATGGACAACTTCCACGGTGTGGCAGATTGCATAACAGTTCAAAATTACGGACCTCTCCTCCATGGAGATTGTATGTCCAGCCACACTCATGGCCGTCTGGACCACATGACCTGTTCTGGCCAATGAGTTATGAGCGGAAGTGACATGCATTGTTCCCAGGCAGAAACCTTCAGAGCCAATGTTGGGTGGCCAGGTGTGTCTCCTAGCTCTGCCATCAGACATCGTCCCAGACAGAGGCTCCTCCCTCAGCCTGGCTCCTGGCGTAAAGAGGACACAGAGCAGAGCTACCACCACCCTTGAAGGATAAGTGGCAATCATAAGACAAGCCTCCGTTGTTAAAATCACGGAGACCTGGGGTCGTCTACTGGCTGATAGACATTGCGGCTGCTGGAAAGGGTTCCCGGGAGCTGCTGCCAGGTACAGTGGATAATTAACCATTAGAATGTGATGCCCCCGACCTGGCGGCCACTTGGCAGTTACTACACGAATAGTGGATGTAATCATGACTTGGCATTTCTGCACACAGACCTGACTGACAATAGACTGAGCTATGAGATTAATCTTCTGCTAACGTGAGTCGTGTGTAAACACTGGCCTTACACAGGCTTGGGGAAGCTCCTTCCCAACCCCCCCCCCCCACCCGGCCACCCACCTTCAAGAGCTGTGTGGACAGAGGCCATCGTCCACCTGTGCCCCAACCCAAGGTCAGGTTTACTGGGCTTGTGGGCAGAGAAGAGCACACACCAGGGAACCACGGGGCATCTCTCCTGTCTCCTTGGCCATGATTTTCCCCATTGACTGAGCCGTGGTCCATTGTGCCATTCTGGAACTCTCCATTCTTTGCTATTTCACTCTTTTTATTTTTTTTAATGTTTATTTTTGAAGGAGAGAGAGAAAGAGCATGAGCAGGGGAGGGTCAGAGAGAGAGGGAGACAGAATCGGAAGCAGTCTCCAGGCTCTGAGCTGTCAGCACAGAGCCTGATGCGGGGCTTGAACCCACGAACTGTGAGATCACGACCTGAGCCCAAGTCGGACGCTTAACCGAAGGAGCCCCCCAGGCACCCCTTTGCTATGTCACTTGTATCCCCTGCAGTGCAGTCTGTGTCAGGGGCCCATAGCACCCTCCTCACACTGGACTATTGACGGTGGGCATCAGAATTGTGGCTTCTCACCAATGTCGCCTTCAGTACCCAGCCATGCTCAGTGGACGGTGGTGCTCACTGAGTGGTTCTGCTCTCCCGGGCTGGCCGTGCTGTGCCTGGCAGGGCTGTGGCAGAGCGGAGGGCAGCTCTCCACAGACCAGTTCATTAAGGTCATATCGGGGGATGAAAGGGGGGTGCAGAGTGTCCCCGACTCATGGCTCTTGGGAGGGGCGTGGTGGAAGTGGCAAGGAAACGTGTACCCCAGGCTGGGGCTCCAATACCTCTCGCCGTCTCTGTGCTTCACTCCCGGCAGCTGGGGACCCCGAAGAGACCAACTACCTCTTACAAGACAGGGTTATGTGGTTGGGATCAGTCCCTTCCCAAACCTCAAGGACCAGGGGTTCAGGGATTTCAACAAAAGAACTCGCAAAAACCATCTCTTTATTTACCATTCCTGCCATACAACCAGTTTGCACAAGCGGAGGATGGGTGGATTTTGGAAAGAAAAGAACATCTGGGCATAGACCTTCTGGAAAGAGTCTATACACACTGCTAAGGCTGGTTAGACTTGAGAAGTGACTTAACAATAAACTCTACAGAATCAGATATGTATGAAAGTGTCAAGGTGGCTGCTGGCGGGTCTCTTGCCTCCCCATGGGGGTCAGAGTTACGCCCATCAGTCCTGTGCAAAGGTCCTGGGGCCAGCCTGGGGGTTCACCCGGATTCTTCCTGGGGACAGGAGCAGTCCCGCTCACCCAGCAGAAGTGTGCCAAGGGACAGGCACATGGGGGTGTGCCCACGTGCCGTGGCCTCCTCAGGTTCCGTGGCTTTCGAGCGTGTCTCTGCATCCTGACTTTATGTCCGCCCTTTGAAAGTGTTCATGCAGGTATAGGTTCCTGAGAATTTGTGGATCTCTTCCAGTGCAGCCTGTGGTAGTATGCTGGGGAGCGGGGAGGGAGAAGAGAAGAGGGTCAGTGGGGACTCCAGCCGCCAGGTCATAGTAGAGCAAGGGTCCCCATACGCTGCCTGCCTGCCGGCACCCCTCCCTCCAAGCCACACCCACCCACCCCGCCATGGAGGAGGGGCTTTCAAATCAGTGGATAAACAATGTGTCCAAGGTAAAGGTTAAAGGTGGCTGGTAGAAAAAAACGTTCAAAGCCACATTCTTAGCATTTTGGAGCCAATAGGTATCTGGGAGATCAATTACCTCCACGAGCCACTTATGCGACAAATATTTGCCACGTGGGATTGAGGAGTTAGGCACTGTTTCCACCTCCTCCAGGGAAACTTCCCAGATTCACCCCCAGGCCCCTCGTTGGGCCTCCCAAGCCCCTGTGCTCCCCCAGTGGGCCCTGGTGGGGTTCTTGCTGTTTCCTTCGCCAGTCCATGGGGGACAGATACTTCGTCTCTGATCCCGGCTACCCAGTGTGGGGCTCGGCACAGAGAGGGTCCCAGTCCATTTGCTAAATCACATTGAAGGGCCCTGGACCACTCCAGGTGCAGGATGGGAAAGGCTCGCTTCCAGCCAGAGCAATCTGGGAGGCTCCCTGGAGGCGGGGTAGTACTAGAGATGAGCTTGTAAAGATTTCTCTTGAGGGGAGTGAGAAGGGGAGGTGCAGGGCAGCGGTTGGGGGTGGGGTGGCCTCTGCTTCTCATGGAAAAGGAGTGGAGGATAGAACAGGAAATATAGGCTGCGGGCTTACTGTGGAAAGCGCTGAGCTGTTCTGGACAAACCAGCTTTTTTCCAGAATGTTCAGAAAGGGTTTTAAGAAGCTCCCCCAGGTGGAGGGCGGCAGCCCCATCCTGGTGAGGACACGAGGCTCTACCCTCCTACGGCCTCACAGAGGCAGCCAACGAGCATGTCGGAACTGCGGTCAGGATGGACTAAGGGAGGCCAAGATGTGGCCCAAATGCCCCCAGGCGCCCCCCCGCCCCCCTACTTTGTCTCTGAAAGAGCTTTGAGTTTGGAGAAAAAAGGACCAACTGACGAGTCCCCTCCGTGAGGAAGCTTCTGGGCCCGCAGCTGGAGCCGCTCCTCAGCTGCAGACACACAGCCAGAGGGGAACCTGCGCTCCTGGGAACTGAGGTCTGAAGAAGGCACTTGGGCGCCTTTCAGTCAGAGGGGTCGGGCGAGCTGGGAGTTCGGGGGTCCACGGTCCTTGGGGCCCCAGAGTCGAAGCTCTCCCTAATGCACCATGTTCATCGGGACACCTGGAATGGCCCCTTCATTGTGGGACCGAGATGGGCGGGTATGCTGCTCAAAGTCTAGAAAGTTCTAGGAAATGTGATGCTGGGCCAATTCTGAAGGAGGATGATCCCTTCTTTAAAGCCTGCCTCCTGAGGTAGCCTGTCCTGGCACCTCCCACCTGGGGGCATCTCTGTGAATCCCAAGCATTGCAGTCCCGGTTTTCCCCATTACATTGAACTTCCTGAACACAGGGGCCAAGCACCAGGCTCAGGAACCACGGTTCTCAAAGTGTGGCCCAGGAACCCTCGGGGGATACCCGAAATCTCTTCAGGGGTCCGACTGTTTTTGTAATAACCCTAAGACACATCTGCCTTTACACCCTCTTCTCTCACAATGTGCTGCTGAATTTTCTGGAGGCTCTGTGATCTGTGACATCATAACCCAGTAGAATCAGAGAGAAGAATCCAGTGGTCTTCAATTACGTCAGGCAACAAAGACAGAACTTTCCGAAAATGCCAAACAAGGCCATTCTTCCTACTATGTAGTTTTTGGAAAATACACTTTTTATAAAAATATCACATTTCTGTGAACCAGGAATGGATTTTATTACTGCTGCTTCTCAACCAATCAATTTTTTAAATAGAAACAAATACAGAAATCTTGCAACAATTTTTCTCAGTTTTAATTTCTCATAGTTACTAGTAATAAATGTGACACATATAAAAAGGCTCTTGGCTTATTCTTATTGTTAAGATCGTAAGTCCTGAGACCAACAAGTTTGACAACCGCTGCTCCCTGTCAAGTGTAGGACACCTCTGGCATGCAGGCCACCATCGCTGGTTTTCCTGCCTGCCGCAGACATGAGTAATCGATCACAGATGTACTTTCTCTTCCTGCCGCCTCTCCCCCGCCGGAGTTCACAGGCAAGCCTGCCCCAGAGCTTTCTCCCCCAGCCCGTACCTTTTCAAGATAATGAGGGCATGCATTGTCCACGGGAGAAGGAGGAGGGCCTGATTGAGCTGAACGGCTTCCACTGTCCTCCGGGCCACAGTCTCCGGCTTCAGTGGGGGGAAGAGGTTGGGGAACCTGGTGTGGGAAGAGACACCATAGGTTTCTCCTAGAGAAGCAAGTGCATCTGCGGACCATCTCCGCAGCTAGAACATCCATGGGCCAGCTGGCCCTCTGGCTTCTCCTGCTTGGGAGACTTGAGTCCCCTTTGGAACATTCTCCCCACCCCTGCCTGCTGCCCCAGAAATGTCAGGAGTTCCTCCTCCCTTTCTTCCCAGTGAGTCTAGCCTGGAGAGTGGAGGTCTTGGCGCCCACCCCCTGGGACCCATTCTCCAAAATGCTTCCTTTAAAATGTCACCCAGGGGCCCCTGGTGGCTCAGTCGGTTAAGCATCTGACTCCCGATTTTGGCTCAGGTCATGATCTCACAGTTCGTGAATTCGAGCCCCATGTTGGGCTCTGCACACCAGTGCAGAGCCTGTTTGGGATTCTCTCTCTCCCTCTCTCTCTCTGCCCCTCCCCTGTGTGCGCTCTCTCTCTCTCAAAATAAATAAACATTTAAAAAAATAATAAAATGTCACACAGCAGTCAGAGCAGCAGTTCATTACTGAGCATCTGGAATGCCCCGCTTTGCACCAGCTGCCTCATGTGTATTATTTGTAATCCTCCCAAAGATCCCCAGAGGGAAATATGATTTCCACTCTTTTACAGACGAGCAAATTTCTGCTCAGAGAGGCAGCAAGACTGGCCCAAGATTTCACAAGTGCCGAGAAGAAGGGATGACCAAACCGTTCTCAGTAGTAACAGCCAAGGGGGACTGAGCGCTATGCTAAATGCCTTCCACCAACCATCTCATCAAATTCTCGCAATGACCCTCCACGCCATCTTCGTGTGTGGAAGAACATGATGTGTATAATTTAGAAGGCAAATGTTTTATTATAGGCTGCATTGCAAAAGCAAGGAAAGTAGCTGTTGGATAATTCCCCACTGTCGTCTGTCTCTAGCTTTATGCCCCTTCATGGCTGTAAGTCACCAGAGCACCATTATTGGGCACCTACTATATACACATGAAATGTTCCATGCCAGATCCCATTCTCTCTTTATCACTGAACCCTAGGTGTGGACATCCTTATTATTCCGTTTTATTTTTTTATTTTAATGTTTATTTATTTTTGAGAGAGAGAGCATGAACAAGGGAAGGGCAAAGAGAGGGGGACAGAGGATCCAAAGTGGGCTCGTTGGGGCGCTGTGGTGACAGCAGCAAGCCCCATGTGGGGCTCAAATTCATGAGCTGTGAGATCATGACCCGAGCCAAAGTCAGACACTCAACTGACTGAGCCACCCATGCACCCCACTCATCCTCCTGTTTTTTTTTAAATTTTTAAAAATGTTTTATTTATTTTTGAGAGAGAGAAAGACAGCATAAGCAGGGGAGGCTCAGAGAGAGAGGGAGACACAGAATCTGAAGCAGGCTCCAGGCTCATGAGCTATCTGTCAGCACAGAGCCCGACGCAGGGCTTGAACTCACAGACTGTGAAATCATGACCTGAGCCAAAGTCGGACACTCAACTGACTGAGCCACCCATGTGCCCCACTCATCCTCCTGTTTTATCGACGAGCAATGAAGGCTGCAGTGGGAACTAACCGGTCCCAGGGTCACGTGGTACGATACAGGTAGAAGTGAGTCAGCCCCCCAGCTGGCGGACTCCAGAGCATGAGCTCTCAACCAACAGTTCCCATTCCCTGGAGTCCCACTGGCCCAGAGGACAGGCGGCTGGGCTTCAGTATTTATTTAAATTGAGCTATAATTTGCATACAATAAGAAGTGTAAATAAATCTTAAGTTGTTTAGCATGATTAATTTTTACCCATGTAACAGCCACACGGATCGGGAAGAGAGAGCATTTTTAAATATTCTAGAACGTTCCCTTGTGCTTCCTCCCAGGCTATGTCCCCACCCTTCCAGGGATGTTTGCTATTCTAATTTCTATCACCTTGGCCTGGTTTTGCCTGTGCCAGAGTTTCCCATAGTGCATTCGTGCAGAATGCACTCTTTAAAATTTGTTTTAAAAATTTATTCATTTTTGAGAGCAAGACAGAGTGTGAATGGGGGAGGGTCAGAGAGAGAGGGAGACACAGAACCCGAAGCAGGCTCCAGGCCCCGAGGTGTCGGCACAGAGCCCAACGTGGGGCTCAAACCCACGAGCAGGGAGATCATGACCTGAGCTGAAGTCAGGTGCTTAACTGACTGAGCCGCCCAGGTGTCCCTGGAATGCACTCTTTTAAAGCGTCTGGCTTCTTTCCCTCAACATAATACGTTTGAGATTCATCCACACTCTTCATGTGTTAACACTCTTCTCTTGGGGAGAATTCTGCTGTGCGCGTGTAGCACCCATACTTTCTAAGAGCTCCCTGACCTGAGACGCGAGACCCTAAGCCACTACAGGGCCCCACGGCCTCGCACATGGAGAATCAGGCACGAGACCACAAAGCCAAAGGTCAAGGGCTTCCGCGATGTTTTCAAACGGCAGCGCTCTCTGTGCGTACTGAGCGCCACCCGGTCCCATCTGCTGTGGGGCCTGGCCTGGGGGAGGGGCGTCCCTGCTCACTGACCTGACCCTCATACCCTGGAACATCTCGGTGCTGGTGTGGAAGGGCAGCACGGTGGTGGCGCTGACGCCCGGGCAGTCCAGCAGCCCCAGAGTCAGGCTCTCCATGAAGGCGAAGGCCGAGGCTTTGGACGTGCAGTAGTCGATGGCGCCGGGGATGGCGGACAGCGCCAGCACGGAGTTGAGACACACGATGTGGCCGTTCTGCAGCTCCAGCATGCGCGGCAAGAAGGCCTTGGTGGTCTGAGGGTGGGTGGGAGGTCAGGGTGGAGCGGCCGCAGCCTCCAGCAGCCCCTCTAAAGCTTCTTCTGGGGGGCGCGGCCGCCCTGGGCGCATGCACCATCCGTGGCTGAGCTCTCCTGGGAAGGGACGGGCGGGGGCCGAGGCCCGCCCACGGCAGGGCACTGAGCTCCACATTTCTCTACATCCAGATGTCTCCCGGGGCTGGCCGGGCATTGCTCTTACCTGGCCACCTTGTCTTCCGCCATCCCAAGCCCCGGTGAGCCTCTCCCCACTCCCCTGGGGCGCCCGGGAGGGCGGGAACACGTCATGGCCACACCCAGGGCCGGCTGTGGCCCGGAACAGCCCTTACCCAGAACTGGCCCAGGGTGTTGATGTGCTGGGACTTGAGAAGGGCGTCATCGTCACTGTCCATGAGGCTCTTCCCGTGGACCACGGCGGCATTGTTCACCAGGATGGTGATGTCGCCCACCTGTGGGGGAGGGGGCCGCGGGGCTGTTAGGGCAGCCGGTCCCGCTGGGTGGCCTGCACCCAAAGGGGGGACCCGCCCCCCTCAACACCTGCTGTGTGCCCCTGGACAGCCGCCTCATGTCTCTGAGCATGAATCTGGATGGGTGGGATGGAGCTGATGGCCGTACCGGGGTTGACCTGAGAGTCAGACTTTACGGCACAGAGCATGTTTCATAGTGCGTGAGATTATTGTTACATAGAGGCACTTACATTTACCATGTGCCAGACCCCAAGCGGGATGGGGCTCGCTCATTTGGAGCTCACTGATACATCCAGCGTGACCAGATGGGGGGTGTCAGGAGAAGGATCTTTCCAGAGGGGGACGGGACATTTGCCCCAGAAACTCACCAGGTCTCAACTTTCAAAGGGGACAACAGGTGATTACTCCTGTTATATAATCAACCCACACCCCTAATCCCTGCCCCAAACAACACACACACACACACACCCGCACACACACACACGCACACACACGCACATGGACATGAACATACAGCTTGCGCCAGCTTCTGGGACAGTCCCCAAACATGCCCTGAAAACAGCCATTCTGCCTTTAGCAACGCTCTCTCCCAGGCCACGCAGATTAGAATGTTCTCTTTGGGTATCGTTGTCCTGTGTTCAGCCAAGCTCAGGACAGACCCTCCGGGCACTTACCTTCTCCCGGACAGCTTTGGCCGTCTGGTATACCTCCTCCCGGTTGCCTACGTCACATATGAAGTAGTGGCACTCGGTGCCCATCTGCCGAATCTCCTCTGTCGTCTCCTTCAGGCATTTCTCAGTCCGGCCCCAGAGAACGATCTGGAAGGAGAGGATGACAGCACCAAACAGGTGGTGATTAAATGAGCCATCGTGATTCAATGGTTGGCATCGGAAATTCAGCAATTTGCCCAAGTAATTGGCAAGTCAATAGCTAGCCTCCCTGATTCCATACAAAGACAGTGTGCCAAGCACATTAACAAGATGACTTCCTAAAGGGATAGAGCTGGGGCACCTGGGTGGTGGGTTCAGTCAGGCAGGCATCTGACTTCAGCTCAGGTCATGATCTCACGGTTCATGGGTTCAAGCCCCATATCGGGTTCTGTGCTGACAGCTCAGAGCCTGGAGCCTGCTTCAGATTCTATGTCTCCCTCTCTCTCTGCTCCTCTCCTACTCATGCTCTGTCTCTCTCTTTCTCAAAAATAAATTTAAAAAAAAATTAAAAAAAAATAAAGGGATAGAGCCTATTCTGAAGTGAACGGACAGTTTCTGAGCCCATTTATGACCAGTCGATTGATGCATTATTTACAAGTCTTTCTTAATGTTTATTTATTTTAGAGAGAGAGAGATAGACAGAATGTGAGCAGGAAGAGGGCAGAGAGAGAGGGAGACACAGAATTGAAAGTAGGCTCCAGGCTCAGAGCCTGACGCTGGCCTCGAACTCACAGACTGTGAGACCATGACCTGAGCTGAAGACACTTAACCAACTGAGCCACCCAGGCGCCCATACAAGTCTTTCTTATACATTACTTTCAACAGGACGCCTCCCACCAAACAGATTCTAGTTACCCTACACAGTCTGGAGTGACAGCACTCCTTCTGTATGATGTTCTGGAATGTTCTCAGGAACAAGTTGGCCTTCTCATCCATTAGGTCTGGAGCCAGGTTTATGAGCACCGGCCTCAAGAATGGACTGGAAGGTCCTGGCTGAGAGGCCCACAGAGGTGAAGTGGACTCCCCACCTCACTGTGGTCCCACTGGGAAGGAGGGTGTGAAGACAGGCACTTAGGCTCCCACTGAGAAGGCTGCCATCCCCACAGGTAATAAATGTGGGGCCCATTGCACTAGGAAGAGACCTCGGTAGGGCCAACGAATGGACTCCTAACAGGGTTGGACAAATTTACAAATGGCTGGCCATAAAATGCTCAGAAGAGAAGCCTGGTTCATTCTCAACCTTGACCTAAGCGAGAACAGCCCACCTCCCCATGACATGATGTGCCCCTGGGTCCAGAGAGGTCCCTGTTGGTAAAAGGGTTGGAAGAACGGGGAACTAAGGACCCTAATAACATTCAGCTTCATCAGCACGGGGGGCACTGAGGCAGGGGCCAGAAGGCGTCGGTGAAAGGAAGAGATGAGGTTTTCTCAGGGACTGGTCTAATGGGTTTCTATTTTTGTTTCTTCCTTCTTTCTAAAATTATCAATGAAATTCCTCCTTGAAAAATGAAACCCAACACGGTCCCCAGTGTGTGAAACTAGGTTTCTTCACAAGGAAGACATTCCATGTCCAACTACAGATTTTCTCCTTCTAGAAGAAACTAATGAGAACAGCAAGGCCTTGTGGGGCGAGTAGGCATTTTCAAGTGGCTCTAATCACACCAGCCTAGATTCCAATAAATTTCTCCAGTCAGTGACACAGTAGAAATAAAAGTCGTTCAGACAAGTAGTTGGTGGTGGAAACAGTTCTATCAACTGTACCCCTTAAAATCTCAGAACTTTCACTTTAGCAGAAAGGGCCCCCAAAGGGAGGAGCTGGCGGTATACACAAAAGACCTGGTGTGCCCCCCAAACCGGCTGGAATGTACAAATAACCTGAAAAAAGCAATGGGCTTCATCTTACTAGGAAAGAAAAAAAAGTGAGCTTGTGTTCTCTAATGGACTTGCTTTTTTTTTTTTTTATTAGCGCTTTAAAAACTTTTGGAACTTTTTAAAAAATGTTCATTTATTTTGAGAAAGAGAGAGAGAAAGAAAAAGGGCAGAGGGAGAGGGAGAGAGAGAATCCCAAGCACACTCTGCACTGTCAGCATAGAGCCTGAACGTGGGGCTCGATCTCACAAACTATGCGGTCATGATCTGAGCCGAAATCAAGAGTCAGATGCTTAGCTGACTGAGCCACCCGGGTGCCCCCGAAACATTTTTAAAAAGAAAATAAAAGTGCTTTTCACCCCCTGAAACATTCTTGGGAAAGTCGGTTTGAAGACCCCACCTAGGGCAACCACTGTATTTCTTATAATTAAGTCTTAAAATACAGGAAGTGTTTTACAAGGAAGGATTCCATCAGTGGCTCTCCATGACCGCAAAAGTCCTTCATGGGCAAACAGACTGCAATTAGATGGTCTCCCAGGGACACTTTCTTGTCTATTGGACAAAAACAGACTTAGAACGTGTTCCTTCAGGGGAGGCAGGGAGATTCGCTTCAGGAAGAAGAAAACAAACATCTAGGGAGGCAATTGGGTGTAAGCATCGTCCACCCACCAAACCTCACCCTTTCCTGTAGTCCTTGTCACCCAAGTGTCCTTTCATCTTCCCCTGTTACCCCATCTGTCCCTTTGTCAATTCATTTATCCAGCCAGCCAGCCAGCCATCCGTCTATCCATCCACTCACTCATCCAGCCAGCCATCAGTCCACTCATCCATCCACTCATCCATCCATCCATCCACCCAATCCATCCTTCCATCCATCCACTCATCCATCATCCATCCATCCATCCATCCATCCATCCATCCGTCTATCCATCCACTCACTCATCCAGCTAGCCAGTCATCCATCCACTCGTCCATCATCCATCCATTCTTTCATCGACCTCTCCTTTCTTCCTTCTACCCACCCTCTCTCACCATCCAACCACCCTCCATCTAATTCTGAATATATCAGCCTGAGAAGGTGAAGGTGATTTTTGGCCTCCTTCCTCCTCCCCCAGTTCCTGCCCAAGCCTATCCCATCTCCAGCTCCCATGGGGAACAGGACCACGGGCTTTGCACCGTTCCTTAGGGTCCGGCAGAAGGCAGTGCCTCTGAGGACTCTGACAATTTCCGGACAAGTGGAAGGAGAAGGGAACCTGAAAGCTGGGGTGGCGACGCGCACAGTAGGCTGCATTCTGGCAACCTTGGGTTGCTTCTTAGCACACTCAGGTGTGCAAGGGGGTTCCAGCATAAGGGGCACCAGGGGCTCCTGGCCAGATTAACTAACTCTTCCTGACACCCCCCCACCTCTGGTCCTCAGGTAGGGCAAGGAGGGTCGGGTCTAACCAGCCTCTGTTCTGCCCAGGTGCCCAGCCATCAGGAAACTAGGGAGGCCAGGACTGTCTGTGTGGCTGGAAGAATGTCCTGAAGAGGAAAACAGGGGCTGGGGGAAGGGGTGCAAAGGGAACGCTGTGTCCCCTCATTTTCCATGGGGAGGGGCCTTCTCCTTCTCGGGGTCTGTTGAGGATGCCCCGGTGGGCTGGCTTCCTCATGTGTGTGCTCAGAGCCCCCAGCTCTCCCTGGGCACGATGGCGGGTCCGACTTCTGCCCACGCCACCCCAGCCCCAGCGGGCTGGGAGCCCTGAGGGCCCTCCTTCCCGGCTTGTTCATTTTCATATTCCAGTGCCCAGCACGGCGTGTGCTGTTTGCTGGGTGAATGAATGACAGTTCAGGGCCACAGGTGGGATGGGCGGGGAGGACACATGAAGGCTGAGACCATCCTATCCTCCTTGACGGAGCCATTGAAGGTCCTAGAACCCTCAACAGAAGTTTGGACCGAGATTCAGTGAGACCCAGATTTTCCGCAGAGCCTCAAAACCATCCTGGGGCTGCGCTGTAAGGTGAAGAGTCAAGTCCAAGGCTGAGACCCTTGAAGGGGGCAGAGGGTGAGTCTCAGACGAGAAAGAGGCTCAGGTCCCCACGTGGGCACTTTGCTGGTGGTCCTCTGGGGATGGAAGGTGAACCTCACCTGGGCCTTGCTGGCTTCTCCTTCTCCAGTGCCCGTCCTCAACCCCTCTGGGCACCCAGAGTCGCTGACCAGAAAACCGGGAGGTTCAGCCCAGCAGGTCTGCCCAGGGTCAGCTGGGGGGTGACTCCGGACAGCTGACAGGACAAGAGTCCCACCCGGTGTCAGAACGAAGGAGAGGACGGGCAGGCAGGAGGCAGGGGTCTGAGAGGAGCGTGGGCTGAGCAGGAGAGGAGGGGGCAGGTTGAGGAGCCGTGGACCCCCAGCCAGTCTCCCCTGACTCCTGGGACCCATTCAGGCCAGGCTGATAAAATGAGGGCTCGGGTTGGCTTCGCACTGACGGCCTCCCATCCTCTCTGGGGCCAATGGTTAGCGCCTGTGCTTCAGGCTGCGTGGAGGGAAGGGGACCAAGACATCCAGCCTCCCAGGCCACGGCCGCCCTCTCTGGCTAGGGGTCCCTGCCCTTCTCTCCCTCAAAGCTGCCCTCACCGAAGCTCCAGCCAGCCTGAGCCCGAGGAGCCCCAAGTTGAAGGCCACTTGTACCCACTTCTCGCAGCTGAGGAGACCGTGACGTCAGAGGTACTAAGGGACTTGCCCAAAGTCACCCTCCGTGGGCAGTGGAGGCAGGATCAGAACCCGGAGCCCCTGACCTCAGGCAGATGCACCCCTACCCCCCGGGAGCAGTGGGGCCCCCTGAGCTCTGAGAGTCCCGCTCTGAAGTCCCCCGTGTCCTCGCAGGGTGCCCGCCCAGCCCTGGCTTGTCTGTCTCGCCCCACGTGCACAGCAAACCCAGCTGTTTGCCCACCAGGACCGCCCGGAGGGTCTGCCATATGGACCAGACATTGTGCCTGGCACTAGGGACCCAACAGAGAACAACACGGACGCAGTCCCTGCCTCTGGGAGCCCGTGCTCCAGGGAGGGAAGACAGTGACGGGCGAGAAAACAGTCGGACACAGATTACGGCAGTGGGATAAAGAACACATAGGAGAACTTCATCTAAACTGTGGGGTTGAGGGGCGCCTGGCTGGCTCAGTCAGTGGAGCGTGAGACTCTTGATCTCAAGGTTGTGAGTTCGAGCCCCACAGTGGGTGTAGAGATCACTTAAAAATAAACCTTTAGAACATAAATCCATAAATTGGGGATTGATGAGGTAGCTATTTTATACCCACTGTAGAGATGAGGTGGCTCAGAGAGGCTGAGCGGCTTGTCTGAGGTCACACAGCAACTGAGTGAGAGAGCTGGGGTTTGAACAGAGGTTTTTCGCCAGCATGTGCTCTCGCAGTAGGAGAGAAGCCATTTCCTCTCGTCACGGGGTCTTGTGGGGATTGAGAACGCGGAAGCTGGCACCCAAGCATTCAAAACATGTTTTCTATTACTATTTCTCATGGAGACGAAATGCTGAGAAAATGACAACACAGCCTCTTGATACACCTGCATCTGCAGCCATTAGAATGATGGGAACGCGCTGAGGGATCTTACATTCAGGAAAAGAGCTGCAGCCTTGTCCTTACAGGATAATCTCAACTCTAAACATCACGGGTTAAGGGAAGTCGCCAGGCTTCCTAAGAGCGGGGGTGTCCTGGGGTGGGATCATGGCTGATTATCCTTTGCTTCTTTATGCCTGTTTTGGGAAAACTCTCTAAAGGACGAGTCCCGTGATTTAAGATCTTTAAAAAGTTACGCAGAATAAAAGCGTCCCCACACATCACCCCGCAAACAGATCACTGACATGCAGGGAACTCAGCACCGCGGGTCCAAGCCTTGCTGCTCCCCAGCCCCCTGGCTCTGCCTCTTCCGAGCTCCCGTCCATTGTGAGGTGAGGGTCTGTTGGGATCTCTCTCCCCCTGGTTGTGAGGATGAGAGAGGAAGCTCACAGGTGGGGGCTGACGCCCACACATCATGCGCTGAACTTGGCCCCCAAGTGTGTTGTCATCGCCGTTTCCCATCTACATCGTGTCTCCTGGATGGTGAGGAATAAATCTCACTCATTCTGAGTTTCCTGCATCCCCACCTAGTGCCCAGCATGCTGTTTTCCTCCGCTTTAATTGCTAAGCCTCTGTGCGAACTCCTATTCATCCTGCAGAACCCTGCTTGGATGTCCCCTCCATTGTGAAGCTTTACTGGTTGCTCCTTCGAGCCTTCCGGCAATAACAACGTCACTACATAGGCGGGTACCCGCCGTGAGTTTTTCCTTCCACCCTTACAGCTCCGTCAGTGGGTATGGTTACTCTGTCCATTCTACAGGTGAGGCTCGGACAGGTAAAATGATGCGCCCAAGGTCACACCCCTTAGAAGCCGCAGGGCAGTGTGCCTCAAGGCTCACATTCCCAGCCAACACCGATCTTTGTGCATGAACACCCTGCCTCCCGCACAAGCTCGCAAGGTCCTGGGGGGGATCCTATCCATTCTACCCATCTGGTAACCTCAGCACCCGGCAAGAGCAGAAACCAACGGACACTGTCACGTGGTATTGGCCCAGAGAGGTCTCTAGAAAAAAATCTGCTGACCAGAGAACAGTGAGTGACTCTTCCCAGCCTTGCCTTCTTTGCCCAGAGGCGCTTGCATGCAGGCCTGCACTTGGCATTCATTGCAGGAGTTCAGCTGCAGGGAGCATGGTCCCCCTCCCCAGTGACATGAGCTGGGTGGTCCCGGGCGGGTCCCAGGAGGAGCATCTGTTTATAATTGGCAGCCCCAGAAAGATCTAAGTCCTTCGGAAGGTCTTTGGCAGAACAGCTCATGTCTTGTGGGCCCCATGTCTTAGACCAAAGAGGAGCAGAGTTGGCTTCCCAGGAGGAAGAAAATAGCCACGAAAGACCCCAAACCATGGCAGGGGTGTGGGCTGGGAGGGTCACGAATTTGAGGGTGCACAGCTCCCCTCCACCCTTAGCACCTCCAGTGGGAGGATGTTCGTAAAAATCCATCCTTGTGGCTTGATGAGAACGAGCAAGCCACAGAGCTTTGTGGGGCCAGCGAGGGGTGGAGGGGCGGTGTGCAGGGGTGCGGGCCGGTGGTGCTCGGGGCACTGACACACGCTCTTCAGCATAAGTTCAATTTTAAGCTTTCCCCTCTTTCACAGTCCTGCCCGTTTCCAAAAAGAGATGCCCTATCTTTTGAGAAGAATGGCCTAGAACACAGGCTCAGGAGCCAGAAACTACGGGACTCAAGTCTCTGATCTTCCCTCAGAAGTTACACGAACTTAGAAAAACCCACTGAACCTCTCTATAAATTAAGGTTGTTAATTTCAAAGGGTGGTTGGGAAGATGGAGAAAGGACAGGACAAATGTTAGCTATTATTACTATTAACTCGGGGACAGAAATAGACCCTTGCTTGAGGAAGATCGCACGCTCCCCCCATAAAACCGGAGTCAGTGGGGTGACGGCTGCCTAGAGGACCCCCACCTTCGCTTCACTGCCTTGCTCCTAGACGCAGCCTTAACTGGGGCAGAAGCGCAGAATCGTAGTGACCTCTCCACTTCCATCCTTCCACCCGACTTACAAGACCCTCTTGTCTGCAGTCCTGGCCCATGAAGAAGGGGACCATTGTCAGGACTGTCCAAGGATTTCCTGAGAAAGGTGCTCACGCTGAGTTCTGGGAACCCAGGGGATCAGGTGAGGAGCCTCTAGGGCTGCTGCTGGGGGGTAGGGGGAAGGCTTGGTTGACAGGGTTCCAGCCCCTCCCCCCACCCGGGTCATTCAGAGCATTGTCACTTTTATTCGTCTACAACAGCCATTTCTATACAGATTCTGTGGCTAAAAAAATAAAACGAAGTTTGAATACTAGCGCTCTGGATCCTTAGCCCTTTATTCTCTGGGACAGAAGTTTTTTTTTTTTTCTAGGAATGAACCCCAACCGGCTGCCTCCGGTTCTCGCCCATCGGCAGTGCTGGCCTGTCGCCCCCACACAGGCAAGCAGCCCCCCAACCCTTCTTTCAAAGACAACCCTTCAGAATCAATGTCAATGATGGGATACCCCCTTGAGACATTTTGGATTTTCTAATCTTTCCCCCTTCCCTCCCGGGCACTCTGCGGGCACCGTGCTCTTTGTGCTGCCTCCGGTTCGCTGTCTGGGTCCCCCCACTGACGAGTGACCCCAGCGGGTCGGAGGGGGCAAAGGCACCGGGACTCCTTGCTGGGGACTGAGGCTAGAGGCGGCTCCCCCTTCCTGTCCCCACGCTGCCGAGCTGCCCAAGTGACCGCAGAGGAGGCTGGCACTGGCCTCGGCCCCTGTTTGGGCCTGGCCAGAATGTTCCGGCTGCCGCCGGCTCAGCTGTAGGAGCGGATGGTTGGGAAGCTCCTCAGATTAGATCAGGCAGCAGTGTCCTCCTCCCACGAGGCCCTGGCCGCAGCCTGGAGCCTGTCCGCCTCCAGCGGGGGTCCCGCGAGGAACTGGCCCGTGGGAGCCGCGGGGAGAACCAGGGGTGTCGTGCGGACACCTGCCGCGGTCTCCCCCCCTCCCCCAGTCCTCTGGCAGCTCCAGGAGGGAGGCACTATGCCCAACTCGAAAGCAAGGAGACTGAGGCACAGAGGGGCTATGTGATATGCCCAACGTTACTCAGCTGGTAGACGGCAGAGCCGGAACTCCAACCTGCCGGGTCTGATGCCCAACCCGGTGCCCTCGGCAGCAGAACTTCACCTGCAGGAGCAAAGTGACCCCGTGAAGGGCCATACGTATCTATCGCACAGCTGTCACGATAGGGGCCGGACGGCGTCCACCTCCCGGGGAAGGTAGCAGAGCCACTGCCCCGTGACCGTGTGAGCACATGGTCCTGCTGACCAAGTATTTGCCGCATGGGTGACAGCGAGGACCCTCACCCCTCTGCTGGGCTACCGGTGGGGGTAGCTGAAGGGCGGGAACAGGTGAGGACAGGACCCATGTCCCTGAGCACCTGTGAGCACAGCACTCGGGGCGGGGGGGCGGGGGGGGTGCCAAAACCCTCCCTGTTCTCCCAGCGGGCAAGAAGGAGAATGGTACCCACAGTTGGCACCGCTAACGTTTCTTGGGCGCTCGCTGTGTGCCAGGCCCTGCTCTAGGCACCGTGGATGAGGTCCTCACTACTGCCCTGGGGAAGGGTGTTATAGCTTGACGGGTCTCCCCAAGAAGTTACGTCCAATTCTTAACCCCCGATACCCGTGAATGTGACCTTATTTGGAAAAAGGGTCTTTGCAGATATAATGAATTAAGTTAAGGATCTTGAGATGAGATCACCCTGGATTAGGGACCCTAAATCCAACGACAGGTGTCGTTTTAAGAGACAGAAAAGAGACACCCAGAGAAAAGGGGGGAGAGCCCTTTCACGGGACAGCCACGTAAGTGTGGTCCTGGAGAAATGAAGGAAGAAGCCGAGGCCACCTTGGAGCCCCCAGGAGAGGGTGGCAGCATGGATGGGCTGAGGAAGAGTCTAATTACATACTGCCCTTGACCTCCAGGACCAAGAATACGTATTCAATCCATAGATAACACAGGGCCATTAGAGGCTTTTTTTTAAAATTTATTTTTTAGAGCAGGTTTAGGTTCCTAGCAAAATTGAGCAGAAGGTACAGAGAGTTCCCACATCTGCCCCGCCCCCCCCCATTACCAACGTCCCCTGTCAGAGTGGTACACTTGTTACAGCTGATCAACCCACAGGGACACGTTTAAGGCCTCCACGGGCGGGCCTTTCCCAGAACATCATATTGTTGGAATCACAGTACATAGATAGCCTTTTCGGATTGGTTTCTTTCACTTAGTATCTACAGTTAGGGTGCCTCCATGTGTTTTCGTGGCTTGATGGCTCATTTCCTCTTAGTGCTGAACAGCGTCCCATAGTTTGAAGGTCTCAGTGTATTTATCCGTTCACTTAATGGAGGGCCCCTTGGTCGCACGTTTCGGCAGTCAAGGGCAAAGAGGCCATGAACGTCCCTCTGTACGTCCCTGCTTCCTTACTTTTCAGATCTCTTCTGGTCTCCGGGACACACATCTCCCTCCATGATGGAAGCCTTAAGTCCCCGAGAATAGGGGGCACCCCTTCCCCCCACCACACAAACCTAATACTTCCAGCTGCCAAGAGCCAGGTCTTCGGCGACTATACAGAAACCAAGTATGACAACTGGGCTAAGTCTCATCCCAGGGTGTGATTCTTGTGAATCTGTCTGGTTCCAGGACCACTGGGAAAACCCTCCAGGGACACGATCTCAAAGACAGACTCTAAGGAAGAGCAGACCAACTTCTCCCTTCCAGCGGGAAACTCAAGGGCTGTTTCTTTTCACAAACCTGCAAGCCTGGCCCAAGGGCTGCCCCTCTTTCTGTCTACCCTTCGACCACCACACTTGGCAAAACCCAGGAGTGGGAAACCTCGGGTTGGAACTGCTGGCTGAGGCCTCATCACCTTTGCCCCAGCGTCTGCATCTGGACCTCCCTCCCCACCGAGAACACCAGGCGACCTTGAGAACACCAGGCAACCTTGAAACGCAGGTGCCGAGAAGGGGAGGACAGCCCGTCAGAGGCCACTCTCTAGCACGGTGCACATCTTCAGCATCACCATTCTGAGAAACGGGGTACGGTGCGTGAATGAACTCAGACAGGCGCCGTAACACTGGCGGGCCCAGCTTCCAGAAGCTACAGAGCAGTACTTCAACCTAGACCTCCAAGTCAAGCTCTTTCACTGCTCCCTGTCCTGACTCACTTGTTCACTCGCTCACTCACACATTCAAGGGGGGCTCTTTCTGGGGAAAGAGTCTTCCAGGCAGAAGGAGCAGCCAGTGCAAAGGTCCTGGGGTGGGAATGCGCTCAGGGTGTTGGGGAACAGCGGGGAGGCCGGGTGGCAGACACAAAGGGGAGCCCTGTAGCTGTGAAGAGTGCAGGGGGACACGGAATTCTATTCCCGTTGATACTGGAAACTCTTCGGAGGGTAGTGACCCCAGAAATGACCGCCTTTGACTTGGATTCTGGAACAAGTTTTGATCGCTGGGTTGGGGGGTTGGAATGGGAGTGGGAACAGGGCAGTGATGGGTAGGGGTGGGGGGGGCCTGTCAGAAGCTGCTCTATAGGCAGGTGACACTCGAACCAGATGGGGCAGGTGGGCGAAGAAGATGCAAGAGGAGGGATTCAGGATGGGGCGGCCAGAAGAAGAGGGGTTCCAAGAGGACCCCGAAGGGTCTGGTCTGAGAAAATGGAAGAATAGTGGTGGCGGACTGAACCTCTGAGCCTCCCGGCTTTGGCAAGTCCCAGGTATGGAGGAGGAGAAAGGTCCTGACTCCCATCCCCATGTCCCTTCAGCATCCAGAACCCTGGGCTTAGGCAAAGCGAGGGGGAGGGGTGCTGGTGAGTGAGGAAACAGTTCCAGGTGGCAAGGGCCGCCTCCCCAGGAAGAGGGTGCCTGGATGCCAGCCAAGCAGGCCAGCTACCCACCTAGCGCCCTGCTGGTAAACACGCCAGTTTCCAATAACAAAGCGCCGGCCATCCCAACGCTGCCCCTGACAGCTAATGAGCCGCCGCAGCCTGCTCGGTGCAGGGAGGCGAGTCTGTGCTCACATGATGGTGTGAGGGGGTGGCAAGGAGGAGCCGCCTGGCGAAACCTCAGCGGGTCTGGCAGGAGGCTCCAGGAAGTCCTTCTGAAAGCGGGCCCAGGGGCAGGCAGGCGGAGGGCGGGGGCCCGCGGGGGTCCCTGGAGGGGGCGGGGCGGGGCGGGGCCGGGCTGGAGTCCTGGGTGGGGATCGGGCTGGGATCCCATTTGGCGGA
>PJEM01017879.1:0-20457 GCA_004023845.1 Helogale parvula
TGATACAATTTATTACTTGCCCATAAGCTAAAACACAGCCTGCTTAATACCTTTCCTTAAATTCCACCTCTATACTACAATATACTTGAGGTCCATGCAAAAAAGTAGCTACCTTTTATATAGGAAATGGATGATTAAGTTTTTGTTTTTTGATTATGCATTTAAGTGAAATCATACAGCATTGGTTTTTCTGTGTCTGACTTTTTTCACTTTGCAGAATACTAAGTCCATCCATGCATGCTATCACAAATGGCAAGATTTCATACTTTTTATGGCTGAGTAACATTCCTCTGTGTGTGTGTGTGCATGTGTGTGCACACTTTTTTTTTTTATCCATTCATCTATCAATGGTAATATAGACCAGTTCCAGTTTATGGTCATTGTAAATAATGCTGCAGTGAACGTAGGGGAGCATATATCTCTACGAGTTGCTATTTTCACTTCCTTTGGATAAATATCCAGAAGTATAATGCTATAGCATATGGTAGGTCTATTTGTAATATTTTGAGGAACCCCCAGACTAGTTTGATCCATAGCGGCTGCATCAGTTTACAGTCCCACTAATCGTGTACAAGTGTTCCCTTTGCTCCATATCATCAACAACACTTTATGTTATTTATCTTTTTTATAATAGCCAATCTGATCAGTGTGAGGTTGTATTTCACTGTGGTTTTGATATGCACTGTGGTTTCATTCTTTTGAGTGTAGCTGCTTAGTTTTCCCAATACCATTTATTTTAAGAGATGTCTTTTTTCCATTGTATATTCTGGCCCCCTTTTGTCATAGACTAATTGGCCATACGAGTGGACTTATTTCTGGGCTCTATTTTAGTCTATTGATCCATGTGTCTTTTTTTTTTTCTTGGCCAATACCATAATGCTTTATTATAGCTTTGTGGTATAGTTTGAAATCAGGGAGCATGATACCTCCAACTTTTGTTTACTTTCTCAGTATTACTTCAGCTATTCAGTCTTTGGGGATCCATAAAATTTTTAGAATTCTTTGTCTTAATTGTATGAAAAATGTCACTGGTATCTTGATGGGGATTTTATTGAATCTGTAAATTGCTTTGGACATTTCAACAGTATTCTTATAATCCAAGGACAAGGGATATCTTTCCATTTATTTATGTTTTCTTCAATTTCTTTTGTCAGTGTCTTAAAATTTTCAGAGTACAGATCTTTCACTTCCTTGATTACATTTATTATTAGGTATTCTTTTTTGATGCAGTTGTAAATCAGAATACTTTCTTTCTTTTTATATACTTTCTAATGTTTTTTTAAAGTTTATTTTTTGAGAGAGAGACACAGCATGAGCAGAGGAGGGTCAGAGAGAGAGGGAGACACAGAATCCGAAGACAGGCCCCAGGCTCTGAGCTAACTGTCACCACAGAGCCCGATGCAAGGCTCAAACCCACTAACAGGGAGATCATGACCTGAGCCAAAGTCAGACGCCTAACTGACTGAGCCACCCAGGTGCCCCTTAATTTCTCTTTCTTGAATCCTCATTATTTGTAGAAACACAACTGTTTTCTCTATGTTAATTTTGTATTCTGTGACTTTACTGAATTCATTTATTCTAATAGTTGTTTCTTTTTTTGGTGGAGATTTTAGGTGGTTTTTTGTGTGTGTGTATATAGAATCATGACATCTCTTATAGTGAGAGTTTTATGACTTGCTTTCTAATTTGGATGCCTTTTATTTTTTTTCTCACATAATTATTGTGTCTAGGACTTCCAATACTATGCTTAATAAAAGTGGGAAGAGTAAACATTCTTGTCTTGTTTCTGATTTTAATTTTTTTAGATTTTTAATTATTTTTGAGAGACAGAGAGAGACAGCATGAGCAGGGAAGGGTCAGAGAGAGAGGGAGATACAGAATCTGAAGCAGGCTGAGCTAGCTGTCAGCAAAAAGACCGACACAGGGCTCAAACCCACAAACTGTGAATCATGACCTGAGCCAAAGCCAGACACTTAACCGACTGAGCCACATAGGCAACCCATTGTTTCTGATTTTAGAGGGACAGCTTTAAGCTTTTCATAATTATAATTTTAACTGTGACTTTGTCATTGATGGTCTATATTACAATGAAATACCTTCTTTCTATATCCACTTGATTGAGATTATTTTTTATCATAGATGGACATTAACTTTGCCAAATGCTTTTTCTGGATCTATTGAGATAATCATAAGATTTCTATCCTTTATTTTAGTTAATGTGGTGTATTAAACTGATTGAATTGGTGATACTTAACAATCATTGCATCCCTGGAATAAATCCCTCCTGTTCATGGTTTATGGACCTTTTTAATGTATCTTTGAATTCAGTTTACTAATGTTTTGTAGAGGATTTTTGCATCTATAGTCATCAGGGATATTGGCCTGTATTCTGTGTGTGTGTGCGTGTGTGGCATCTTTGTCTGGTTTGGTATCGGTATGCTGATCTCATAAAATGAGTTTGAAAGAATTCATTTCTCTTCAGCTTTTTGGAATACATTTAAGAAGGTCAGGAACTAACACTTCTTTAGATGCTTGGTTGAATTCCTGGACTTCTGTTTTTGGAAAGTTTTTTAATTCTCTATTTCATTACTTATAATCATCTATTCAGACTTTTTACTTCTTTATGATTCAGTCTTGGAATGTTGTGTGTTTCTAGAAATGTATCTTATTTTCTAGGTTTTAAAAATTGGTAGTGTTTTCAGTAGTCTCCTCTGATCCTTTATATTTTTATGGTGTCAGTTGAAACTTTTTCATCTCTGATTTTATCTGGGTCTTATCCTTTTCTTTCTTGATGATTCTGGTGAAAAGTTTATTGGTTTTATCTTTTCAGGGAACCAGTTTTCAATTTCATTCATCTTCTTATTCTATTTCATTTATTTCCATTCTGATCTCTATTACTTCCTTCTTTTTATTAATTTTTGGCTTTGTTCTAGTTCCTTTAGATGTCACATTAGATGCTTTATTTGGAAGTTTTCTTGTATGTTGAGTTAGGCCTGTATTACTATGAACTTCCCTCTAAGAACTGCTTTTGCTGCACAGATTTGTAAAGTTGTGTCCCATTTTCATTTGTTTCTTTATTTTTATTTGACCTACTGATGGTTTTGTAGCATTCCTCATTTGCCATATATTTGTGTATTTTCTATAATTGATTTCTAGTTTCATAGTTTTGTCGTTGCAGAAGTTGTGTGATATTATTTCATTCTTTATATTCATTCTCATTTAATGAGAATTGTTTTGTGGCCTAACATGTGATCTATTTTGGAGAATGTTCTTGTATGTGCTCCTGAAGAGAATGTGTATTCTTCAGTTTGGGGATATTCTGTATCTGTCTATTAAGTACATCTGATCTAACATGTCATTGAAGGCCAGTGTTTCCTCACTGGCTTTCTGTCTGGATGATCTATTCATTGATGTAAGTGGAGTAGTATAGTCCTTTACTATTATTGTACTACCGTCAGTTTCTCCCCTTTTGTTTGTTAATATTTGTTTTTCATATTAAGTGCTCTTGTGTTGGGTGCATAAATATTTAGGAATGTTTGTTGTATTCTCTTCTTGGATTGATCTCTTTATCATTATGTAATGCCCTTGTCCTTTGTTACCCTTATGGTTTTATAATATATTTTTTCTCACGTGAGTCCTGCTACTCATTTTCCATTCCTTCACATTCACTCTGTGTCTTTAGATCTGAAGTGAATGTCTTTTAGGCATCATATGTATGGGTTTGTTTGTTTTTTAAATCCACTCAGCCACCCTATGACTTTTGATTGGAGCATTTAGTTCACTTTCATTTAAAGTAATTATTGATAGATGTGTACTTATTGCCATTTAAATTATTTTCTGGTTGTTTTGTAGTTTTTCTCTGTCTCTTTCTTCTTCTCTTGGTTCCTTCCTTTACGATTTTCTGTATTGCTATGTTTGAGTTCCTTTCACATTATTTTTTGTGTATCTTTGTAAGTTTTTCTCTTGGGTTACCATGAGGTTTATATATATTCACATATTATATATTGATATAGAAATCAATTATATAATTGATATATACATATATGCCAATCTATTTCAATCTAGATAGTTGCTTAAGTCTGAATGTATTCTAAAAGTATTACAATTTTACTCCTCCCTTACCACATTTTATGTTTCTGATGTCATATTTCATATCTTTTTATTTTATGTATCCCTTAACTTATTTATCTATAGTTAACTTCACTAGTTTTGTCTTTATTCTTCATACTAGCATTTTTAAGTGGCTAATCAACTGCCTTTATTATATAATTGTCTGTAATGGTAAGATTTATTCCTTTTATAGATTTGTTTAAATTTGTAGTTATGATCTTTTCTATTTCACTTAAAGATCCTTTAACATTTCTTTGCAAGGCTGGTTTAGAGGTGATGACTCATTTAGTTTTCTTGTCTGGGAAAATCTTTCATCTTTCCTTGAACTTTGAATGATAGCCTTATTGGGTAGATATTCTTGATTGTAAGTTTTTCTCTTTCAGCACTTTACATAAATCTTGCTACTGTTATAGCATGCGAAGTTTCTGCCAAAAAATCATCCTATAGTCTTAAAAGATTTCCCATGTGACTATTTGATTCTTTCTTTATCTTTAGCCATTTTATGATTATGTCTGGATTTAGATCTCTGTGTTCATTTTCTTTTGGAAATGTCCTCTCTTTTCTTCTTCTGGGACCCGTAGAAATCTAAGAAACTTCATTTTGTCTCAGAGGTCCCTTATTTTAAAGTTTTTTTTTTGTTTTTGTTTTTTTTTTACCTTTCATAGCACTTTATTGGTATCTTTCATAGCACAGACAGCTTTCTTCTTCTACTTTTTAATAGTTTATTACCGGGTTGGTTTTCATATAACACCCAGCAGTCTTCCCCACAAGTGCCCCTCTCTATGACCATCACCCCCCACTTCCGCTTCCCTCCCTCCCTCTTCAGCCTTGAGTTTGTTCTCAGGATTCAAAGGTTCTCATGATTTGCCTCACTCCCTTTCCCCAACTCTTCCCCCTCTGCCCCGTTTCCCCTCCCCATGATTCCCTGTTAGGGTTCTCCTGTTAGACCTATGAGTGACAACATATGGTATCTGTCCTCTGCCTGATTTATTTTACTTAGCATGACTCCCTCTAGGTCCATCCACTTTGCTACAAATGGCCATATTTCATCCTTTCTCATTGCCATGTAGTACTCCATTGTATGTGTGTGTGTGTGTGTGTGTGTATATATATATATATTGTGTGTGTACACACACCACATCTTCTTTATCCATTCCTCAGGTGATGGACATTTAGGCTCTATCCATGATTTGGCTATTGTTGCAAGTACTGCTATGAACATTGGGGTACGTGTGCTCCTATGCATCAGCACTTCTGATCATAGGGGCGTTCCATTGATAGTTTTTTGAGGAAACTCCACACTGTTTTTCATTTTAAAACAATTTTATTTTAGAGATAGATCACATAAGTTTGGGGGGAGAGGCAGAGAGAGAGAAAATCTCAAGAGGGCTTCCTACTGAGCTCCCTGCTGACACAGACTGGATCTCAGGACCCTGAGATCCTGACCTGAGGCTAAATCAAGAACCACACCTTCAACTGACAGAGTCACCCAGGAACCCCTCTCCTCATTTTTAAAACTTGTTTTTTTTTTCTTTTTGCTGTTCTGACTGGGTGACTTTTACTCTTCCTCCTAACAGGTTGCTGGTCCATTTTTTTCTGTATCATCAAATCTGCTGTTCATTCCCTCTGGTGTATTTTTCATTTCAGTTCTTGTATTCCTCAGCTCTTGGTTGGTTCTTTGTTATATGTCTTAATTCTTTGTTGAGATTCTCACTCATGGTCCACCATTCCTCCTGAATTCAGTGCATATCTTTATTACCATTACATTGAACTTTTTATCAGGTAAATTACTTATCTCTTTTTCATAAGAATTTTTTTTCTGGGGTTTTATCTTGTTCTTTCATTTAGAACATATCCCTCTGTCTTCTGTTTTTGTTTGGCTTTCTGATTGCTTATATGAATTAGGCAGAACCACTACCCCTCCTGGTCTTGAAGGAGTTGCCTTGTGTAGGAGTGTTTCCTGTGTAGGCTGCATGTACCTGACTGGAGAGGGTGTAGACTGAAGTGGGAGGTTCCTGGATCATGCTATATGGGGGCTCCCTTGACAGGAAAGCTGGAGCTATAGAAGATGTGACTCAGGGGTCCCTGGGTGCACCATGCTGGGGCCTCCTTGGCAGGGCACTGGAGCAGATGCAGCCTAGGGTGTGCCATGCTGGGACTGTCTTAGGAGACAGCGAGCGCTGGAGTGGGCACAGGTCTGCCTTGGTAGGAGAGCTGTCTCTGGAGTGAGCGTGGGCCAGTGGGCTCCCTGGGCATGCTATGCTGAGGCTGTCTTGGTGGAGTGGCTGGAACTGGACCAAGCATGGGGCAAGAGGTCTGGATGTGCCACACTGGAGCTTTCTTTCCATGGCATCTGGATGGGGCACCGGCCAGGAAAATCCCAGGATGCATTGCATTAGGGCTGCCTTGGGATGGCTTGATAGGATACATGCTGGCTGAGTATCAGTTTTGGGTTCGAAGACTCCCAGTTTATGACTGTTCTTTTGTGCATAATAATAACCCTTACTAAATCTTATTTCACTGTTGTGGTTTTAATTTTTGCTCTTTCTGAACTTTTGACATCTAGAGGAGTAAGTCTGTAAGTGGGACTAAGCCACTGCATTTTTTTTCCTCTAAAATTTTACCTAAGAGACAAAAGGTAATCAGTAAATTTCTTGAGCTGAAGGGACAGTCTCAGCAAATCATGCAGATTGTCAAAGAGCAGGAAATGCAGATGTGGATGACTTGTGCCTGCATAGAAGGGAGCCCAGCAAACATTGAGGTGGGGGCAAGAACTCGTCAGTAACAAAGAGTAAGAGACGGAAAGTGACACCGCAGAGTGAGTCCCTATCTTTGTGATTCCCAACTTCAGATTCCATGAAGCCTCACCATGGTTACATTTGGGATAAAACTGTCAGTCTTTTTAGTAACCACCTCCATGACCATGCTTTTGTAAGTTGGAGTATTCTTGACAGTCTGATTGCATGACTAGAAAAGGACACAGCAAATTAGGGGAACATACTCAGATGGGGGGTAGGACAGTGGCCTACTTCTTCAGACACCCCTGTTTTAAAAGGAGACACTAGCTTCTAATTCTCTTGTTTTACCTTTCCTGGATGAAACTGCTATCCTACAAATGAACTGGGATAAAGGAAATTGAGACTTAAGTATTTTTTTCTTTTCTGTACCTGTGGCAAAAATTCTGCCAATGAATGGTGGAAAGGTGAATGAATGAGCCCGTGACCTCTCTGGCACGCTTGCCAGAAACTTAGCCTGAAACATGGAGCTGAAGGGAGACCAGTGAGAAATTCTAATGGCTGCTTCCTACAATAAAACACTGGGGCTCTTGAGTGGAGCTGAAGGATGGCAAAGCCCTATCTTCTTGGCTACCCATCCAGCGTGGAGTTCTGTCATGGTGAGCTGAATGGCGAGAGGGAGTGGACTGTGGCTCGTATGTCACAGAATCTAGCTGTTCTTAGCATGATTTAATAGATTTTCATGAACAAATGTTTTATAATCTATAATCTTCATGGACAACTTAATTGTGTTAATTAGAACAATTTCAAGAGATTTTTTTACATTTTTTATTGAAATATAACTAACATACAGTGTCATCTTAGTTTTGGGTGTACAACATAATCGTCCAAGAATTCTATACATCACTCAGTGCTCATTCATTAAGTGTACTCATTATCCCCTTTGCCCACTTTTCCTCTGTACTTGAGTCGGATTCATTGTCGTTTTCTTTGTTCATTTGTTTTGTTTCTTAAATTCCATATGTGAGTGAAAGCGTATGGTAGTGGTCCTTCTCTGATTTATTTTGCTTAGATTTATACACTCTAAGCTCATCTGTGCTGTTGCAAATGGCAAAATATGTCATTCTTTTTTATGGCTGAGCAATATTCCATTATATATACATATATATAATAGTGTATATTAATATATAAAATATATATTACATAATATATGTATATATACACACATACCACCTCTTTTTTTATCCATTCATTTATTGATAGATATTTAGGTTGCTTCCATACCTTGACTACCAGACATAATGCTGGAGTAAGTATAGGTGCATGTATTTTTTTTAAGTTAGTGTTTTCATTTTCTTTGGGCAAATACCCAGTAGTGGAATTACTGGGTCATATGGTAATTCTACTTTTATTTTTTTTTTAGGAATCTACATACTGTTTTCCCCAGTGGTTGCACTAATCTGTATTCTCACCAACACAGGGTTCTTTTTTTCTGTGCATCCTTATCAACACTTGTTATTTCTTCCCTTTTCAATTTTAGCCAGTCTGACAGGTGGGAGGTGATAGGTCATTGTGGTTTTGATTTACATTTTTCCCTGATAATGATGGTTGAGCATCTGTTCATGTGTCTGTTGGCAATCTATATGTTTTCTTTGGGAAAACATCTATTCAGGTCCTCTGCCCATATTTTAATCAGAATTTTGATGTGTTGAGTTGTATAAGCTCTCTATATGTTTTGGATATTAACTCCTTATCAGATATATCATTTTCAAAGATAGTCTCCCATTCAGTAGGTTGCATTTTTGTTTTGTTGATGGTTTTTTTAGTGTGCAGAAGCTTTTTATTTTGGTGTAGTCCCTGTAATTTAGTTGTCCTTTTGTTTCCCTGGCCCAAAGTGATGTCTAAAAATATGTTTCTACCACTAATATCAAAGAAATAACTGCCTATGTTTCTTCTAGGAGTTTTATGGTTTCATGTCTCACATTTAGGTCCTTTAAATCCACTTAGAGGGTTTTTTAAAAAATTTTTGACATGGTGAACAATGTGGTCCAGTTTCATTCTTTTGCATGTAGTTGAACAGTTTTCTCAATACCCTTAGTTGAAGAGACCTTTTTTCCACATTGTATATTTATGCCTCCTTTATCATAGATTAACTGACCATATAAGTATAAGTTTATTTCTGATTCTCTACTCTGTTTCATTGTTTTATATATCTGTTTTTGTGCCAGAGCCTTCTGTTTTGATTATGACAACTTTGTGGTAAATTCTTAAACCTGGGATAATGATACTTCTGGCTTTGTTCTTCTTTCTCAAAATTGCTTTAGCTAGTGAGGTCTTTTACGTTTCCATTGAAGATTTAGAATTATTTGTTCTAATTCTGTGAAAAATGTTGTTATTTTGATAAGAATTGCCTTAAATCTGTAGATTACTTTGGGTAGTCTAGACATTTTAATAATATTTGTTCTTCCAATATATGAGCGTGGAATATCTTTCCATTTATTTGTGTCATCTTCAGTTTCTCTTATCATTGTTTTATAGTCTTCACAGTGTATGTCTGTCACCTTGTTGGTTTATTCCTAGATATTTTATTATTGGTGCAACTTTAAAAGACTTTAAATGTTTTCTTTTTAAAGTATTGTTATAAGTTATGATTATTTTACTAGAGAGTAGGGCCACAGAGCTCTTCCTACCACCATTCTAGAAGAACTCCAATGAATATATTTAAAAAATTTTTTTTCTCCGATGTTTTTTAATTTATTTATGAGGGGGGGGAGAAAGAGAGAGAGAGAGAGAGAGAGAGAGAGAGAGAGAGAGAGAGAGAGAGAACAAGAGCAGAAGAGGGTCAGAGAGAGAGGGAGGCACAAAATCCAAAGCAGTCCCCAGGCTCTGAGCTAGTTGTCAGCACAGAGCCCAATATGGGGCTCGAACCCATGAACCGCAAGATCATGAGCTGAGCCAAAGCTGGATGCTCAACTGACTGAGCCATGAGGCGCCCCATCCAATGAATATATCCTTAAGATTTCTCAATTTCACACAATTTCTATTATTTGTATCATGAGTATTACTAGCATCATCAGAGATAATTTAAAAAGTCAAATATTTAAAGGAAAATGTTAGTGTTTTTAAAATAGGGGGAAATATTGTTTAGCATATTTTCAGAGGATTTATTTTAATTACTAAAAGAGAATCATTTGTATTTGGAATTTCAATTACTTTTATATACACAGATGCTTCCAATCAGCTTGAGGGCACTTGAAAAGAGTTGATTCTTTTAAATATTCTAACTCTTCTTTTGCAATCAATTCTTACACCAAGATTTGGTAGCTTTCAGTCATGCCCCTACCTAAAGTAGAATAATAATACTCTCCTTTCTTTCTTGGCTGAGAATTCTTGAGGTCTCCATAGTATTCCTGCTTATCTTTGGACTCCATCACATTCATTGTGATTGTTTCCTTGAGGTGAAATTTATTCAGAATTGATGTGTGTCAAAATTCTGAACAATTGGAAACTTTACCCTGCTTACAAACTAAAAGGTTAGCGTACCACACTTTTCATGGATACTGGCAGAAGACCCGGAATGCTCAGATGAAAGAGAAAGGACAATTCACTAGTTACAGCAACCGCCATGGCCACGTTCTCGTCATTTTATTTTGGTTCCTTGAGCCCCAGTTCCCACATGACAGCACCATGAGGGTTGGGTGACTTTTGCATTATGGGAGAGGAATCCTCAGTTTAGAAAACCCAAATCCAGTATATTGGACAAGAGTCCGGCCTCAACTTGGCACCAGAGAGAGGCATTATATTTCTCATACTGGACAGTAAATAAATCTGCCTCTTGCTACAAAGGGAGACACTACTTTTTGTCTTCCAAGACTGTTTGCCTTACAAATATTCTTGAAAAGATAGTCTAAAACATAGCCAGTCAGTAGTGCTTGTGCACTCAACACGTACATAAATGTGTGACTCATGGAAAATTGTCTCCCAGCAGTGTGAATCACTTAGTTTCAATATTTTTACAATGACAACCTAATCAAAAAGCAGTACCTGAAAATGGGAACTTCATTGGGAACAGTATTTCATATAGGTGACATTTTATTTAACTGAAGTTTATACATGCAGGTGCCAAAATTTCAAAGGATAAATATTTGTGATGGAAACATTCAAAATATATATAACGAATTATTGTGTCATTTTATTTATTTTTGTTTTGTTTTTTACTTTATTTTTATTTTTTATTTTTTAATAGTTTATTGTGAAATTGGTTTCCATATAACACCCAGTGCTTCTCCCCACAAGTGCCCCCACCATGACCATCACTCCCTCCCTTCCTTCCCCTCCCCCTTCAGTCCATGGTTCGTTTTCAGTATTCAGTAGTCTCCCTTGATCTGTGTCCCTCACTCTCCCCTACTCTCTTTCCCCCTTCCTCTCCCCATGATCCCCTGCCAGGTCTCTCCTGTTAGACCTATGAATGCAAACATATGGTATCTATCCTTCTCTGCCTAACTTATTTCGCTTAGCATGACACCCTCGAGGTCCATCCACTTTGCTAAAAATGGCCATATTTCATTCTTCCTCATTGCCATATAGTACTCCATTGTACATATGTACCACATCTTCTTGATCCACTCATCAGGTGATGGACATTTAGACTCTTTCCATGATTTGGCTATTGTAGAAAGTGCGACTATGATCATTGGGGTACATGTGCTCCTATGCCTCAGCACTTCTGTATCCCCTGGGTAAATCCCTAGCAGTGCTATTGCTGGGTCCTAGGGGAGTTCTATCGATAGTTTTTTGAGGAGCATCTAGAGCGGCTGCACCAGTTTACATTCCCACCAACAGTGTAGGAGGGTGCCCGTCTCTCCCCACCCTTGCCAGCATCTATAGTCTCTTGATTTGTTCATTTTAGCGACTCTGACCAGTGTAAGGTGGTATCTCAGTGTGGTTTTGATTTGAATTTCCCTGATGATGAGTGACGCTGAACATCGTTTCATGTGCCTGTTGGCCATCTGGATGTCCTCTTTGGAGAAGTGTCTATTCAGGTCTTCTGCCCATTTCTTCACTGGATCATTCATTTTTTATATATGGAGTTTAGTGAGCTTCTGGTGTCATTTTAAACGGATGGCAGGAACACACAGACATTTATTAGTATGGAGACACAAAATAATAGTTATAACCCATTCTATCGGAATTCTATATAAAACTAAGTTATATATATATCACCGTGCTTTGGAGAGCTCTGATTGGTGCTTGCATAAAAGGCTCCCCGAAAGCAAGCATGACAACACTCTGGAGCAGGAATTGGCTAACCATCTAGTCTAACTCAGTTGGCCAAATCCTCAGAACCAATAGTTATTTAGGAATTAAAGCAACCCTTCTCAGAGTGAAGGAATTCTAGGATCTTCTACTTGCCCTGGAGTGGTTAAAAGTAAGTGCATTTGCAATATATTAGCCAACCTTTATCTTAAATATCACTAATTTTAATTGATGAAACCTAACTAACACCTGCTAAGTTGAGTAAACCCCACACTTTCATCAATGAAAACTCATTGTTAAGAATTTCATATGCTAAATAACCAACCATCCAGTGTGGATCAGAATAGTTAAAAATGGTTATAATGGCTGTGTCTTTTCATATGAAATGCTGAAATGTGTATTCTTGATCAGGGTGAAACCAATCTCCTCAAAAAGTGTGGACTAAATTCCTCAAGCTAAACATGCGTATGCACTGTCTGTGCTGGCGTACAGTCTAAGTTATAGGCTTCGTGATACGGGTTACTGTTCATTCCATTTGGCAGCTGAGGAAACAGAGGCACAGACTGGTTATGGAACTTTCTTAGCGCCACAAAGATAGGAAATGGCAGGCTTAGTTCTGAGTCCGCATCCAGTGCTGGTGAGTGCTATAATTCACTGCTGGGTTCTGCTGCATCTTTAATTTTTTCCCCATATGCTGGCTCTACCAAGTAGTCGATTTCCATTATTTACTTCTTTTATGGGTCTCCTTCTCCTGCTTCTACTAGTTAGCAAATTAAAATTCTCTGGGAGCTGAAAATCCAGATAGATGAGTTCTTTGGGCTTTTTGCTTTTTGTAGTCCGGAGGATTGAATGAAAGAGTAGAGCCTGGATTTGGTCCTGAGGCCTCATGAAAACTGCTTCTAGGATTCCTGAAGGCTGTGGAAATCTGTCTTCTCTAAGTGGTTTGTGACTGTGTTTAATTTTAAGGTTAACAAAGGGAGAAATGGGAGCAGGTGATGGCTGGGTTGTGCTTGATGACTTTGGGAGCACGTTTCTGTGGTGACCGTCTGGTATTGTGTAAGGATGATTATTAATTCCAGCCATCAGCAGGGCCTGAGCCAGATTAATCTCCATATGGCAGAGAGACACGAGATGTGAGTGTAACCATCGATATACACAGGTCTCAACCTTATCTACATGCTGGCATGGAGCGTGTCAGTTTCTAATTCTTCTTTGGGAATATATCATTTGATTCATGTGTGAAAGATCAGTGAGGGAGGAGTATAAATCCCACTTTTGTTCAGCCTCCTGGGCAGTTTGAGCCTGCTAATTTCTGCAATATGCCTGATATATAACAGAACAGCAACCTTTCAGATTTACGGTCTCTCCTTTGAGTCAAAATTAAGCAGGCAACCATTTATTAACATTTCAAAGACAAAGACCTATGTTCTGGTTAGCACTACAAGTTTAGAGAATTTTGATGAATGAAAAGCCCTTCTAAATCTCTTTACCCAAGGTGTTCATTTGTGAGTATGTGCAAGCATATGTGAGCTTTGGAGAGTGTGTGTTTAATCTGTTACCCCTGGTGTATATACAAGGCTTACTCTCTCGCTTTGGTTAGGTCCCTGGTCAAATGTTCTTTATCTGCTAGGTCTTCCCTGACCACACTATATAAAACAAGACTCCTCCCCATCCTATGCTACTGTCACTTCTCTTATGCCTCCTTTATGTACCTTCATAGAATTTATCACCCCTCAATACATACTTCTGTGCTGGCTCTCAGACTCTCTACTTAAGACTCTGAGCTCAAGGAGAGCAAGGCTTCTGTCTCACTCATGATTACATCCTTAGAGCCTAGTAGAGTACCTGGCACACAGTAGGGATTCAGTGAGTATTTGATAAAGGAAAATGAAATGTTTGCTAAGTTTCTTCTGTGCTTCCGATTGGCACTGGGGAAAAGGCAGTTAACGTCATTCAACATTCAAAGTAAAGGACTTTAATTTACACAGTGCTGTTGGCAAAAAAAAAAAAAATATTTTATTTCACTGTCATTACCCCTTGTCCTGGAATGACTCCATGATGTCTAATTGCAAATCTTTCTGCTTTCACTTGGAAGAATCAGTGAGATTGTGTGATAGCAACTGAATTTTTCCTCTTCTTTTTTTTTTAACATGCAATTTGGTTTCTATAGAATAACTAGATTATCCCTAATGGCAAAACATCAACAATAAGTATTTTGATTCAGACATATTGGAGAAAGGCCAAAAACTAATAAAAGTAAGGGAATAAAATAACACAGGCTCCTCCGATTAAGTAAATTGGCTATATAATGAAAAAAAAAAAAAAAACTTTAGTTACTAGTGGCCCCAAAATGAAGCATTAGTAATGCTTATTACTGGAAATCTGAAGAACCTAAAATTATTCTATTATTTTTATTTAAAGCTTAATTTAACCACTAGTCATAATGATACAGAAAACCTTGCAGGGAAGAAGGTCATTATGAAAAAGGTGGAATTTGCTCCATAATTCTTAGAAACTGCTAACGTTACTAAATACTTATATTCTACAATATGCTTTTTCAGAGCCACCAGGCTTTATGATAAAATTTCTTTTAAGTCTTGCAAAAGAAGCAAAATTTTTCTTTTGCCAAAATTTGTAGCTGAATTCTAAAATTCAGGAGAACAGGGGCTCCCAACATGTTTCACACCTCATGTCCTGCGTCCATGATGTAGTGGAGGCCAAGATGAGCTAAATGTTTGGATTGTTCACAGGACAATCCACAGGAAAGCACACACCACTTCAGCCACATGCACTTCCAGAGGCCATTGTCAAAGGCTGTTCCTACACAGGATGCTCGGTTGTTCATCTCTATCCAACTTCGTTATGAATTTCTTCTCACTTGTAAAGGTCTTCCCTCATCCTTCATTTTCTTCTCAATCTTCAATCCTCTGATTATTTGTGACCCAATTCCATTCTTCATTTCTTGGGGGCCCTGCCTGTCTACTCTAGGGATGGGTCTGAATGCTCAGTGGCATATAGAATGATAAAAAGGATGATGATGATAAATATTTATGGAGCTCTTACAGTGTGCCAAGGCTGTAGGTTATCAACATTATCTCACTTACTCCTCCCAATAACCTGTGAGTTGGATATTATCATTATCCACATTTTTTGGCAAATGATGATTAGAAGGATTAGTGAAGGTCTGAAACCATTTGCACTATAGAAGTGAGCTATTTGGTTTCCACTACACAAAACTTAATTTCCATGCTGCTGTATAGTTATTGTTGTCTCCTGTCTCGTTTTTGCTTGCCAAACTGGATTGTAAGGTCCTTTCAGCAAGAGCACAACCCTGTATTTCTTTAGTTCACTGCTTAAAGATTTTTATGAATGCCCAGTAGACTTAAGTAAATAGTAGCTGATTGTTTGATAGAGTAGTCTAAGACAATTCCCTTTTTCAGAGTCCCAGAGAGATGACCATCATGTCTTGTTGATTGTTTCTCTTATTCATTCTCGACCCTCTCTTGAGGCAGTTTCTTTACTAACAGATGAGTTGTTTCTTTACTAACAGATGAGTTGTTTGATTCACCCAAACTCAACATAAGGCAATTCTTTTTCTCAGTGACTTAATGGCTAGGCTAGGTAATGCTTGCTCCTTTATCCATTTCTTATGAAAACTACTTAAGATAGCATCAGTCTCCCAAGTCTTTGCTAGCCCATTCATTGCTCTGCCATCAACTGTAGAGTATTTGAGCCCTCTCAAAATAGTAGAGAGGAAAATTCAATTTACTCTCTCCCTTTTATAGGCATGGAAATGATACTAGTTGACCATAGCAGGTATCATCCTTCCCAAAAATTGGTCCTTGGCTTTTTCCTCTGCACCATTATTGGGCCACTGCAAAAGCCATGAAGGGCACTGCTTGAGGGCAAATATCTATGCAAATATCAAGAAAGAAAGGTAACCTGTACTAGAACAGTATAGCAGTAGTAACACCAAAACTATACTTGGGGAATATTTGAGAATATGAAAATATCTGGCTGGAGGAAGTTCCTCTTGGAAGAGTGGGAAGAAAATTACCTCTGCCAGAGATCAACACAGCTGAGAAAAAGCCTAAGAAATTGTTTAACTGGAAGTTATGAAAGTTTTTGAGCATGAAGGTGATGTAATAGTGGTGTTTTGTGGACATTTATCTAAATGTGGCTGACAATTTCAACCTGAGTGGAGAGAAACTGGAAGCAGGCCAGGCAACTTAGTGGCGAATTTAGATGCTTTCGGGCCTGGTTACCTCGAAGCTCTCACACCTTATCATGAAACCATCGACTATCTTTTGACTCAGAGAAATGAGATTTAATTTTTAATCTAATCCTTTTCCTTATAAGTAGAAAAGAGATTCTGATGAGGAGATCTGTTACACATGGAGATGCTCTACACCTCTTCAATGAAGTGCTTGATGGTTTACTGTGGGCAATAAGGTTGTCAGGTAACTTGCAGCCTTCAGCACTTTCAGGATCCATCTCAGCAGCTGAGGACTACTCAGGGCATGCTTCCTGGTGGCTATGCAAGGCAGGGTATAAGGTCTGACCATTGCTGCAAGATGCTAGATATCCTGATGAACAGAGGAGTGAGTTGCAGCTCTATTGGACCTGCACTGAAGTTCAGTTTTTCCCTTCCTCAAGTCTGCTTCCAAATCTCAATGACTAAGAACAATGAGTATTTAGTTTCTCACAAAATACATGTTCATAGCAGGTGTTCTGGGAACTCTGTTCTTGCTTTGCTTATGTTATTGGGCCAAGGACAAACTTCCAATACTGTATACCTCTTTACTCAATTGCTCTCTTTGCTATACATCACTGATGGACATGGCAGAAAGAGAAAGAAATCTGGAAGATCTCACATTGAAATACTTTAGCCTGGAGATGGTAGGTGTGACTTCTATACACATTTACCAGCCAGAACTAGTCACGTAGACTCACCCCACTGCCTGGAAGTGTAGGAAATGCAATCTTATCATTAACTAAGAGGAGGAGGGACCTAGAAATATTTGGTCAAGTCCACAATAAGAAACATATTTTCATTTCTCTTTCCTTCTCGCTAATGTCCTACTTTTATTATTTTCCACTTGGCTGCCAGAACTTAAAACCTGTCAGCATACCCACAGACACTGCTGAGGGTTTTAAGAATCTCCTGGGACTGTGGATCATCAAGAGATAGCGGCATGTGTGTGTGATATTACTTACAATACAAGAGGGGTTAAAGAAGACTATTTCCGTATAGAATTAAGTTAGGCATTTGCTTAGCAACAAAAAAGAGGAGGAGGGAGAGGGTTGGGTAGGGAGGGAGAGGGAAAGATGTAGTGGAATCCCCATTTTGGTGTTCATTGTAATGTCACTCCGGCAGCAAAACTACATTGTATCCCTGACAAAGATGGAAGGTATTACTCCTTCTGGTTATCAGCAGCAACTCCTCTCATTAACCATTCAGCTCACCACTTAACCATCTTATCCAAATGTATATATAAGATTAAAAATAAATAAAAGAACTAATCCATAAGGGCACCCTAGCATAGGAAGGTAAGGGAGTGGGATAGGAGAAATGCTAGGGGAAAATGAAAAATAATATTAAACCCATATTTCACAAGGCACAGAAAAGAGATTTCTCATTAGTTCATACATCTCATTATCTTCACAGAAGATCTTTTAATATTCACTTCCACAAAGACAGTTTTTAAAGGTCCAATTTTGTCTTTCTTAAATGTAGGTTCAGATAGCTGGAGAAAAATGCATGTTTTCTAGAAATGTGTTCACCCTTATATATAATGCTGACTCCTGCTGGAAGATGAGGAAAATTTATTTTTCAGAAACCTGTGATCTAAACTCTGTCAACATCACCGAGGTAAGAACAATAGAAAGAAATTCCTGAACTGCAATTAGAATGATCTAAGTTAGAGAAAGGAAGGCAATTCATAACTGAAAAGGTTACTACACCCTACACCCTGGAGTAGTGTTGTGATCAGTAAGAACTATCAGGCATGTCGAACCTCTGCTTACTGTTTTCCTAATGCTGGATTAAATATTTATGTACATTATTTGTCATCTTTGGCAGAGACCCCATCATGTGGGCATACGTTAATATCCCAATCTCCAATAAAAAAAGACTCAAAATATTGAATAACTTTCCCCAGGCTACACAGAGAGGAAGGAAAAATGTAGCAGAAACAGGATGCAAACTCAGGTGTGAGAAAACATGAACTATTTGTTGGAGGAGGTGGAATTTCTTATTTTAATAATGACGATGGTGGTGATAACAGTGACAAAAGAACAGTTACTGAAGACTTATGATATGCAAGCCCCTCTTATAAGCAATAATGCTGTACTAACTCATTTGATTTTCAAAAAGTTCCAATGACGTGAGTGATAATACATCATTTCATAGATGGAGAAGTTGATATGAAACTAAGAGAGGTTCAGGTAGTAGTGATATCAAAAGGTAACCTATATCAACGTTCATTAATCTTAACTACTTTCGGAGAACATAGTATGAGGCAAACTTGCAGGGCTATTGTTCCCACTCCCCATTTGTCCTCTCTGCCATCCAGTGCTGACATCATGACCCAAGGCTCTTGTGAAGAGTGGTGGTAAAGTATGTGAACTCTGTAGCCAGAGGGACTAAGTTCTGATCATAGCTGAATAGGCTTGGAGGAAAGTCCCTATATTGGTTTTCCAGACTGCCATAACAAATCGCCACAAACTGAGTGGCTTAAAAGAATAGAAATGTATTGTGTATAATTCCGGAGGCTAGAAGTCTGAAATCAGCTGGACTCTGCTCCCTCTGATGATGTTAGGGAAGCATTTGTTAAAGGCCTCTCTGTTCTCTGTTCTGGTGTTCCTTGGCATTCCTTACCTTGTGGACACATCACTCCAGTCTCTACCTCTGTCTTTACTTGGCATTCTCTACAGACATCTCTGTTTCCACATTTTCCTCTTCAAATGAGAACACCCGCCACACTGGATTTAAGACCCACTCTAATTAAGTCTGATCTCAACTTGATTACATCTATAAAGACCTTATTACCGAGTAAGGTGACATTCACAGGTTCTGGGAGACATGAATTTTGAGGGGTACGCTATTCAACCCAGTACTCTCCCTAAAATTCTCTAAGATTTATGGGTAAAATGAGAATAGAAATGATACTTCTGTCATAGAACTGTTGTTAGATTTAATATACGTAAAAAAATTAAGACTAAAGGTTGGCACAGAGCACGTGTTATATAAGAGGTAAGTGTTTTAATTACATAACTAACTTCTATTTGAAATTTGATAGGATCAAGAGTTACTGTTAAGCCCAGTCCTGTTAAAAATAGGTGTGTGGATTTTCCCTCAACCCTTGTGTTTTTTTCTGTAAATTAAGAGAACTGATGGCAAAAATTGGTGCTTACAGACCTTGGTTTCATTGTAGCAAGGCAGGCTTTCATCCTAATCAATGTGACAACAGAGTAAGATCAATATACAGGTCATTCTTTATATGGTGATATAAACAGTACTGGATTTCATTCTGCTTTTTGGAGGGAGAATGTTCCCCTTACCTTTTCTTTACTTTATTGTCATTCCTATTTTCTCTGTCCACATTCTGTGTTTAGTGAGATATGTGTAGGATCTCAGAGTAAACTTTCCCTGTGATCTGAACCTAAGAAATTATGAGACTTACATAGCAAATATGTGAATTTAGACAACAATGGCATCTGATGCTATAAGTTCATTGAGATTTCACCATACAGCCTGGGAACAAATGGAATAAGGGTACTGGACAGTGTAGAGTCTTACATATTTCAAAAATAAGCCCTGTAGTCAGCTGTTGATTCTCTTAGTGTTTCTTAGCAAACCCAATGTATGTCACTCAGCTGAGTTAATCTTTATTTTCTTTCTGCCTGTCTCTGTCTCTCTGTCACTTTCTTTCTTTCTTTAAATTTATTTATTTATATTTTAGATAGTTAATGTACAGTGCAGTATTGGTTTCAGGAGTAGAACTCAGCGATTTGTCACTTACATGCAACACCCACTGCTTGTTGCAGTGAGTGCCCTCTTTAACCCCACCACACATCTAGCCATGTCCCACCCATCTCCCTCCATCTACCCTCAGTTTGTTCTCTGTGGTTAAGAGTCCTTTGTGCTTAGCATGACACCCTCAAGGTCCTTTAAATAAGTCAGGCAGAGAAGGATAGATACCATATGTCTGCATTCATAGGTCTAACAGGACAGACCTGGCAGGGGACCATGGGGAGAGGAAGGGGGAAAGAGAGCGGGGATGAGTGAGGGACACAGATCAAGGGAGACTACTGAATACTGGAGACGAACCATGGACTGAAGGGGGAGGGGGGG
>PJEM01017880.1:0-20454 GCA_004023845.1 Helogale parvula
TGCACGCAGGCTGGCGGGGGGGGGGCTCTCTCCCAGCACCATGCCCTCCTTCGTCTTCCCACGACTCTGTAAGTTCTGAAAAATATCTGTGAATAAAAATTTTATTTTTCCTTAATATGCTCTGGTTTGGTTCTTGTTATTCTCAAACAAAAGGATGCTATCTTAAAGACCACCCAGCTTTAGACTTTGACACGACAGGTGCTGACGGGCTACCACCAGCGTCACGAGCAGCTGTGGGCCCACCACCTCGAGGGGCACAGGGCCCAGGCTGAGGACCCGCCATCGCGAATCGTCTGGGCTTCTGGGCAGCGCGGCCGCTGGAGATGCAGGGCCGCGTGCGCTTAGGGCTGTTTTTATCGTCACCCGTGCCCTTCAGGGCCAAACGCCCGGGAGCCCTGAGACGGGACACGTACGTGTCAGAGGGCCCGTGGCCCCGTCCCGCCCAGAGCAGCCCCATCGGGTGCGGGCGGGACACCACAGACCACGGATGTCAGCCCGGCTGCGTGTCTGGCGCCCCAGAAGCTGCAGCCCGTCGCTCGCTGCTCCGCCACCGCCCCTCCCTCCACGCCGCGAACCTCCCAGAGCCTGCTGGGGACGCGGCTCTGCCTTCAGTCCTGCGCTCACGGACTCTCACACACGTGCGTGACGTCACACTCACAGATGTGGGCTCACACTCACAGATGTGGGCTCACACACGTGAGTGAACTCACACACACACAGATGTGGCTCACATGCACAGACAGGAGCTCACACCCATGGGTGAAGTCACACTCACAGATGTGGGCTCACACAGACGGGCTCACACACGTGCATGAACACACACACAGATGTGGGCTCACATTCAGAAGGGGCTCACACACATGTGTGAACTCACACACACAGATGTGGACTCACACTCACAGATGTGGGCTCACACTCACAGACAGGAGCTCACACGTGTGTGCACTCACACACACAGATGTGGGCTCACTCACAGACGGGCTCACACGTGTGTGCACTCACACACACAGATGTGGGCTCACAGTCAGATAAGAGCTCGCACTCACATACATGAACACACACACGTGTGTGTCTCTCACATACACACTCCCTGAGATGTACTTTTTATTTCTTCAAAAGGGTTGAAACCGGTTCCCCACGATGTAGGGTCAGTTTAATTCTGTGCGGTTTTCTGACTCATGTTTGGGCACCGTTTCTCCTCGCTCGAACCCACTGACTGACCGCCCAGGAAAGCGGCACCGTCTGGCAAATGCTTCTCAGCGTTTCTGACTTGCGCCGAGGCCGCACGGGGTCTCCCAGCTTGGAGGCGGGGAATCTGCACGGAGGCAGCGGCGGCTTCCGATGCCCTCAGCCGGCTGTGGGCACCCACGTGACAAGGGGTGACCTGCTGGGCGTCACGGGCCCGTGTGGCCGGAGGAGGGCTTGCCGGCCTTCCCGCATGACGGCCGCCGGCACGGCTGCACAGGGCTCCCTTTCCTCGGGGCCCAGGGGCCACGGCGGAGGTGGCCGGCATGGGGCCGGTGAAGAGCTGCCTGCCCCTGGGCGTTTGCACCTCTTACAGGCCGCGATTCCCGGGCTCCTGTGTTTCTGAGCTCCTACCGATTCATGCTGAGGAGAGGAGTTGGTGACGCTGTGGATCATCCGTGCCTCAGTTTGACAGAAGGAGAGAGGAGCCTGAATCTGCTGAAGTTTTCACCGTCCTCCTGCAATGGAGCTCAGACACGGACGACCGGGCACAGCTCTGCCCGCAGTGGTGGCCTGCGGGGGGGGGTCCCAGAGGGCAGCTCCTTCTGTAGACCTGGGACTCCAGACACGGGCACACGCAGGCCATGGCCAGGTGAACCAGGAGCACCCTGAGGGGCCTGGCGTCACTCCCCGGGGCCCCTGGGGGACACGCGCGGTGGCCGGTGCCCTTCCCCTGTTCTTGAGAACATCCCTGGGCAGAGTGGGCGCCCGGCTGGCTTTTCCTTGGCCGGCGTGGCCGGAAGCAGCGCGGGACTGGAGGTGATTTTGTTCACTGCCTTGCTTGACTTCCTTGTGAAAATCCGACACCCGGTGGCTGAGCCGCGTCTCTTGGCGGAAGCGGCCGCTCGGGCCTCCGTGCAGGATGGGCGCAGCCGGCGGGCGGGCGCCTGGAGGGCTCAGTGGGCGCTGTCTCCAGAGGTGGGGGGAGGTGTGTCTGCCAAACCGTGAGCGCAAATGCAGCAGACAGAACCGTTGTCTTTAGACTTGTTACCGGTTTTTCAGATTGTCACGTTAGGGCGGAGTTAACACATGTCTCTGTGTCTTTCCCTTGTTGGAAACTAAGTGTCCTCCGTGGCGTTCAAACAAGAGTGGGGAACAGCTACACTTCCCGTTGCTTTTTTCAGGAGAAAAGAATTAGCAAGACCAGGTACCTTGTTAGGAGCCGATTATGGATAAAAAGAAAGTACAAAGCGCTGGAGTAGAAAGCCCTCACGTCACCGAGATGCTTCAAGTCAGCCTCTGGGACAAGTGCCTCTTAGGTCATTTCAGACGGAGGCCCCTTCCCGGGACCCTCCGTGGATTAGGAAACAAAGCAGCACCCATTGTCTGGGTCCCTTGTAGCCACACTTGTGCTAACTCGGGTTAATTGGGACTTGTGCTCGGAACACTTGGGGACTCCGCAGGGTCGAACTGGAGAGTATCGCTGGGCCTCTGCAGTGTGCAGACCGGGACAAAGGTTGCAGGTGGCAGCTTTGCTGGCCCAGATAATGAGGCAGAGAGAGACCAAGAGGGCTCTGGGAAGATCTGAGGTTGGACAGGGTTTCCCCAAATGCAAAGCCCAGAGTCACCACGTGGCCAGGGCCCCCGCTCCCCGGGCGCACATGGGTCCATGCCGAGCTTGTCCACGGTCAGGGCGGTGTCTCGCAGGAGAGTCTGGAAGTAGAAATGACCGGTGGGCAGGGATGAGCAGAGAAGGAAACGCGCATCCGCACGGCGGACTGCTTGTCGTAGGGCCACGAACGGTCCATGAAAGGAGGGAGGTGCCCACAGGCACTGCCGCCGGACGGCGTCCTGCTCAGGGGAGTCCATGCATCGAAGGCTAGCATTTTTGTGTAAAATACCAGCAGAGCGAATCCGGACGCCGAGCCTGTCTGCTCCCCCGGGGGCGGGCACGGGTCAGCTCCGCCCAGTGCGGCACTAGCAGGGAGTGGTCACGGCCTGTGCGGGCCACCTTGGCACGTCTCGAATCCCTAAGAAGGCACAGCTTGGAAAGCGGTCGAAAATGATCTTTGGACAAAGCTATTGTGGTGACAACGGGAAGGAACCAGTGTGGAAGCGGCAGGGAAATGACCTGCGTGGCGGGTTCTGCTCACAATCCCGGGGGTGAGTCTGGAGCTGCGACCGGGGCACCATGTGTGGATTTTGCGCCGGGGCCTGTGGCAGACGGTCCACTGCTGTCCTCTGTGGGGGCCCCCGCTAGAGTGTGGGGAGGGGACCCATTCCCGGCTGGGCCGTGTTCTTCTGACACAAGCGGCTCAGGCGGATGGAGTGCTTCACTTGGAAACCGGGAGATGGCCAGTGGCCGATGCCGGCTGTTGTGATAAAATGTCTAGACGGCAATTACCATTCATCTCCCCTAAGAGTGACCGTCTCACCGGACAATCTTCGCTGCTTTACATGAACCAGACCGGGTCGGCTTCATCACCCTCACTTTCTGAATCTGACCAGGATCTGCGAAGTTTGCGGTCAGAGGATGAGGACCCCTCCCGTGCCTGCCTGGCCACCCAGCCCTGATTCCAGGGACTCTGGGCCCCTTAGCCAGGGGTCCCCGCGGGCCCTGTGCTGCTGACCTGGCTGGGGGGGTTTCGAGCACACCGCGTGCTGGAAGAACCTGCTCCCTTCTCTCCAGCTGTGAGTTGATCTGGAAGCAAAGCCTGGGGACACTGGGTGGTGACTGGAACCATCTGTCCCTCGAACACGGTGGCCCAGCACAGGCGGCTGCCCTCGCCTCCCTTTTGGAGCTGGGGTGTTTCCCCTCTGACTGCGCTCTCCTACCCCCCCCCCCCCAGCACCCGCAGCCATCCCTGTCGGGGTCTCCTCCTTCCCAGCATCCCCCCACAACGGGTGACCACGGAGCACTTTGGGTCACAGTCACTGCTGGAAGGGGGAGCCTGCTCACTCTTGAGGCAGAAAAAGGGTGCGAGGGTCCATTCACTAAGCACCTTTCTAGTGATGCAGAAATCCTTTGGGTTTTACTCAGATCAGAGGACGGTGAGGGGGCGGGGCTGGGCGCTGGCCTGGGCACGTCTTGAAGAGCAAGTGATGAGCAGAGACGCAGCCCCTTGGAGTTCGAGCACCGCGCCAGCCTTCTTGTGTTTTGCACATTAGTTCGCTCCACGGTTCTGTGTGCCGGTGGCTGCCGGTCACCTGTTCCAGCCACTCAGCAACTAAACATTTCCCCACATTCGGTATCCACAGGTGATCGCTTCCTTCCCATGCCGAGGACGCTGCTCCGCAAACGGAAAAGCATTTCCTCCTAACTGCCGTCTGCTTGGTGCAGACACGCAGGTTCCAAAACACTGGTTGTGTTCCGGGCCCTGCTCCCAACTGCCTGCTACCCCTGCACGGCCACGGTGACACCCTGTGGGCTGGGCTGTCTCCTGCAGGGCCGAAGTGACACCCCATGGGCTCGGCTGTCCCCTGCAGGGCTGCAGTGACACCCCGTGGGCTGGGCTGTCCCCTGCATGGCCAAGGTGACACCCTGTGGGCTCAGCTGTCCCCTGCAGGGCCGAGGTGACACCCCAGGCTTGGCTGTCCCCTGCAGTGCCGCGGTGACACACTGTGGGGGCTGCACCATCACACTGTGTCACGGAGGGAAGAACTAACCCACAGAACAGTGAGTTGAATTGCAGTACAGGTAACTGCCACTTGTCCACTAAGTTATGGTGAGCTGTGATTCTCGAAGTATATAAATAAATTATTTAAAACAGGATATTAGGGGGAGAAACGCTCTTTCCTTTCCGTCTGGCTGCAGCCATCAGATCAAAGGTAACCCAAGATGGGCGCTTACATGAACATCCAGGAGCTATGGAGGAAGCAGCAGTCGGATGTAATGCGCTTTCTTCTCAGGGTGCGCTGCTGGCCGTATTGCCAGCTCTCTGGGCTCCACAGGGCCCCCCGCCCCACCCGCCCCTATAAAGCGCGCAGATTGGGGTACAAGGCCAAGCAAGGTTAGTCATATATCGGATTTGTGTGGGCCGCAGTGGCCGCAAACACCCGGTTCCTAAGGGTGCTACCATGGCAAGCCTGTCCATCATGGTGTCAACCAGCTCAAGTTTGCCCGAAGCCTTCAGTCTGTTGCAGAGGAGTGAGCTGGACACCACTGTGGGGCTCTGAGAGCCTTGAATTCTTACTGGGTTGGTGAAGGTTCCATATACAAATTCTCTGAGGCTATCCTTATTGATCCATTCTATAAAGCTATCAGAAGAAATCCTGACACCCAGTGGATCACCAAACCGGTCCACAAGCACAGGGAGACTTGAGGGATGACATCTGCAGGCCACAAGAGCCGGGGCCTTGGAAAAGGTCACAAGTTCCACCACATTATTGGTGGTTCTTGCCGTGCGGCTTGGAGAAGACGCAATACTCTCCAGCTCCACCGTTACCGTTAATACAAGTAATGTTTGTAAAATTCTTACCTAATAAACAGTTTAGGACAGTAAAAAAAAAACAACGGTATATTAGGCGCAACATGCAGACTTTCCCTTGTCGTGATAGTGATTCGTTTTTCAGATGTCTGGCTCCGAGCCACTCCACTCTAAGTGGGGGTTTCCTCCGCGCATTCAGGGGCTCAGGCTGCACATGGGCAGAGCGGCGCTGGGTGGCCCTGTGCCCACCATGTTCAGGACGTCCTGCTTCTGCCTCGAGCTGTGGCCCATGGCTTCTCCATACATCGAGGTGCCCCTGGGTGTCCACCGTGGGAGGGACAGACGAGGTGTCGTAGGCCTCTGTCCTCGTGTCCGAGGAGCCTGTGGGAGAGTGTTCCGGGGCCTGAGGGGAGGAGGAAGGTTGAGGCAGCTGCTCCGTTTCCGTGTTTCCGTGCCCGGTGTTGGGCAATCTGGTGCGGACACGGCTGAGGTGCGTCACTGGTGGTCCGGCTGGTGCTTCCCGGCTCTCGGCGCCACAGCCTCGCCTGGCACACATGCACCATGGGCGCGGGCGGCCTGAAAGTGGGCATCAGTGGCTGCGGCCCCGCCTGCCCTGCCGCCTGCCCTCTTGCTGCGGACACCCATTCTTGCTGCCCCCACCACCCGGCGCTGCATGCTCCCCGTCCCGACTTCACGGCACTGCCCCGGCCGCACGCTTGCCGTCTGACACCACGACACCGCCCCAACCGCACACTTGCCGTCCCGATGCCCGGCACTGCCCCGACCATACGCTCACCATCCAGACACCCCAGCACCGCCCCGACCGCACGCTCGCCCACCGTCCCGACGCCGTGGCGCCCCGGCCCGTCAGAGCTGTGCGTCGGCTGTGAAGTTATCATCACAGCAGAGTGGCGTGGGGTGAATGCCGTCTGCCTCAGATCGCCGCCATCATCTGCGGGGGACTGGGGTAGCCCCTCGCCCCTATGGAGCTCACCGTCGCCCGACACCGGGCCGCACTTCTGCGGAGAGCGGTTTTCACATGAGCCTCCTGGGACCCCTGTCCGAGCAGCTCGGGTGCAGACGGAACATCGGAGCGAAGCCAGGACGGCTGATGTTAACGTCATGCACCACAGACCGTCTGGAAGGGGTCGCCCTTCCCTGGAGGTGAGCTGCGGGCTGCCTGCCCTGCCCTGTCCTCCAAACCCTCGGCAAGGGCCCAGCTCCCGCCCCCGCCCTGCAGACCAGTTTTATGATTCTTTCTTCACAGCTGGTATTCTGCGGTGTGTAGGGCGCCTTCTTGGGCTCCTTTGTGGCCGAGTGGACACAGTTCTCTCAGCTGATAGAAATCTGTTGTTTAGTATCAGACTCCAGTGACGGTTGTAATAACACTAATGACGAGGGAACGAGATTCTAGGTAAGACACAGTTATAATCAGAAAGCTAATAATTACTTTGCAGCCACAATTGGACTTTTGAAGTTTACATTTCTTGAATTTTAAAATTCTTAATTACAATGGTTTCCTTAATGAGAAGCAGCCTTCTGGAAATAGAATAGGATTGATTTTGACCAAAGAAGACGTCTGTCGTGTGCACGTGTGGGCTGCCTCCGGGGAGAGCCCGGAGGGAAGGACTGTCTTCACTGGAAGGTGGCTGTGCCCTTCGACCTAAGAAGGGCAGCGGGCTCGGAACCCACTGTGGACGGAGCAGGCCCTGGGCGCCGGGCTCCTTGGAAATCGGCCTCCCTACCTCCTGCTCTTCATGAGAATCGAGAATTAAAAGCTGGTTCCCTAAACCTAAGGTGGATTCGTCCCACTGGACTGTCGGTACCAGGCCTGGGGCGGGGGAGGGGTGCAGCAGAGGAGGAAAGTGCTGGAAAGGCCATAGTGCAGGATTTCCGATGTCAGCTTCCCCAGGGACTGGTCATCTTGGTACACTGAGAAGACCTCTCCATTCACCCCTGGGACAGGATGGGTTTGGCTGCTATGGCCATGGAGCACTGGCTGCACCCGGCTGGTTGGCGGGCCCAGCCTGGGGCCAGGCTGCAGACGCAGGGGCTCCTGTCAGCCGCCTCACCCCTTCGCGTGTGACCCCCCCCACCAAGGCATCCCTGCATGCATGACCCCTCCCCCTCCCTCTCCCTGCATGAAGCAGTCCTTCTCGTCGCACCCCCAGGCTCCCCTGGACTCCCCTGGGCTCCCAGACCAGCTGCTTGCAGATGGCTGGGCTCGTGCGGGTTCCTGTGTCTTGGGCCTGTGCACATGGCATTTGGCGTGGAGCCTCACCCTGTCGTCCGGTTGTCCTGGGCTCTCAAGTCATGGGTGGGTGGCATGTTCCTGCTGGAACATCACCGGAGTGAAGGGTATGACTACGGGCCCCTGATTAAAGGGCACTGGGTCTGTTTCGGTGGAGAAGAGCAGGGACTGGGCGGGGAGGGCTGCAGGCCTGGAGGGGTGAGCGAATGTGGGCTGTGTGTCCAATTCGGAGCTGGCTTAGACACTGTCTGGTCGAGTCAGGGACACAAGGACGCGTGGTGGCTGAGCCGCTGTTCGCCTTGCATGGGCCTAGCGAGCGCCTGGCGCTGAGGATGGGCGGGCGTGGAGATGAAAGAGCTCTTTGCCGGTGACGCTGTGCCGGTGAGTCTGGGCCCCGGCGAGTCTGGGTCCCGGTGAGTCTGTGCCGGTGAGTCTGGGTCCGGGCGAGTCCAGGCCCTGTTGAATCTGGGTCCCAGTAAGTCCATGCTGGCGAGTCTGGGTCTCGGTGATTCTGGATCCCGGTGATTCTGGATCCCGGTGATTCTGGATCCTGGAGAGTCTGGGTCCTGGTGAGTCTGGGTCCTGGTGAGTCTGGGACCCAGGGAGTCTGGGTCCTAGTGGGTCTGTGCAGATGAGGCAGCCGCTGCTGTTTGAAAAGTCTAAACGACGCACACCTTAGAGTTTGACGTGTGGGACTATCATTCTGACCCATTTAGTTAGAGACAGAATGGACAGACTTTCCTGCCAAGCGTTCGGGCCCCTGCGTGGACTCAAACAGCTGCCTGCTGCGGGCTCCCCTCTGAGGGGGATGCCAGGCTGGCCAGGCTCCTCCTGCCCCTGGACTGGACTCGGAGCCCCAGGACCCTGGTTCTGTGGGGACGCTGGAAGAGGTGAGCGGCTGCTGACGGGCACACCCCGGGTTCCTGCACCTTCCATCCCTTCTCGGGAGTGGGGGTGTGGGTGGCCCTGTGGCACGGCGTCGGGCCTCCCAGGGCCCCTCCCCACCAGCTGGTCGTCCACCTCAGTGGAGGGAGCCTCGTGGACGGCAGGCATCCTTGTCTGTCATGTGTGGGGCCTGTGGAAGTGGGCTGCTGGCCGCAGGTGAGAGGACCAAGGGGTCATCCTGGCCCTCGTGCTTCTAGAAGGCCCTGGGAGTGTTTACAAGGTTGATGTAGCACAACCACCTCTGCCCTTTCCAGGGTGCCCTTGCCCACTGTGTCCCCCCAGCCTGCCTGCCCCCCACTCTCGGGCATCAGGGAGCACAGCAGGTGCCTGGGAAAAGCACAAATAGGAAGTGGAACTAGAGTGTAGGTTCTGTGCATAGAAGTTATTGGGGGTGGCCCTGCGGGGGGCTTCCCAGGACGCAGCCGCTCGATGTCACCATGTCTGCATGGTGGCGGAGGCAGCCCTCCCACAGCCCTGTGCTGTGTAGACACCTTCTGCACAGAACGGGCCCCACGCCAGGTGATGAGTCACTCTGGTCCCATCTCGTCTGGCTCCTGGCACAAACCGTCGGACGTTCTGGCTGCCATGGGCCCCCGCGTCCGTCCCCCGAGTCCGTTCCCCACATCCCTTCCCCGCGTCTCTTCCCCGTGTCCTTCCCCCCTCCTTCCGGGAAGGCAGGACCATTGGCGAGGAGCCAGCGCCACGTTTTCTCAAAGACGCCAGCAACGCGTTCTCCTTGGCCGACGCATGGACACCCCTTGTTTCATTAAACACGTGGTATTTTTCTCTTTTTAATTAAATTCAGATTTCAATTACAAGCTGATCTTTTCGACAAGCACTTGGTCGCTCTGCTCTTTTAGACAACTTGTGCTTTGATCAGGTGCATCTGAGGAAGCGCCACACAGCCCAACCAAGAGGGACCCAGGCAGGTCCCAGCCCCTGGGCTCGGGTCACGCTCGGTTACGGTGAACGTTGTGCTCAGACTTTAGGATCCCAGAGCAGCCTGGCTTCGGGGCAGAGACACACACACTCCCGTCCGGCTGGAGGGCCCCCAGACCTCCACCGGCTGCAGTCGTGCTCTTGAACGCCTGGTGAGGCCGGTCTGTTCGTCTTCAGGGTTTGACTTATTCTATGATCTTGACCTCTGTTTGAGGAGCGCTGTCCAAAGTCTGAATTTATCCTTGTCTTTTGCCCTAAAAGCTTTCCTCTCAAAGAGAAGTGACTACTATTTGTTAGATGATGATAGGATTAACATGGTCAGTCATCTCGGTGACCCTGGCAGCACATTTTGGCACGGAGAAACTCCCCCGCTCTGGGTTCCCATGGCATCAGTGGGAGAGTGCGGGTGACGCGACGGGACCAGGGAGCACGCCACCTGCTGCGCGTGTGCGGGGCAACGGCCATGCACAACGAGCCTGTCCCCAGTCCCAGCGCGAAGTAGGTGCGCAGTGAAGCTTGCTGGCTGAGCAGATGGAGGTCAGGCCAGCGCCGGGGCTGGAGCAGACAGACGAGGGCCCTCTCTCGGGACGCAGCCACATGGGGACTGGGGCGGTCTGCATGCAGAGTTAGTGTCGGAAGTGGAGGTGTAGGGATGTAATGACAGGGGCCACAGTGGGAGCCAGGACGGCGGGGACAGAGTGGGTGTCTGAGTGGAGACCCCACCGCACGCTCTGGCTTCTTGGACAGAAACGAACAACTGTTTGTGGAATTCACCCCTGGGTGGTAGCAGCCAGGGGCTGGCCCTTCTTGCTGGGAGCCCCCGTCACCTCCCCCAGACCTGGGTGCTCTGGGGGTCCGCGCTGCACCTGCGTTCCGAGGACGGGAGATTCCAGACACAAACGTTCAGGCCAGTTGTTTGTTCAGTCGGAAGCACGGTTCAGCAGCTGGGTCAGCTGAATCGGGGTTCGAATCTCAGCTTCGCCTCTGGACACCGACCCTGGGCAGATCGTGTGACCCGTGTGCTTGTTCCGTCACCTGCAGAATGGGGATGGTCACGGCGCTGTGTGGACAGGGTCAGCGTGAGGGCCGACGCCCTGCACGGAGCCCGGGGACAGTGCCGCCCGCACTGAGTGTGCCGCTGGCTGCGGTTGTTGCCCCGGAAGGCACGTCTGTTGTGATGCTGGGGTCGTCTCCCTCCCGGCGTGAGGGCCATGGGTGTCCAGGGTCGAGGCGCAGCGTCGTCATGGAAACAGCCCTGCAGGGAACTCGTGGGTCAGTCTCTGAACAGGCGTTTGGGATCTGCCTGGCGTGTGCCAGAGCCTGGGGCCGGCTGGATGGGGGCCACGTGCTGAGGGCGGAGAGAAATGTGGGGGTGTCCCTACTGCCCTCGGGTCACGTCTGCGTTTTCTCGCTCTTATGTTTCCAAGTAACGCACAGCTAGTGTGTGCAAGTGTCTCAAAAGCACTATTTATTTTCCGAATTAATTTATTCTGTGGCTCAGCAAGGCAGAAGGTCACAGCGAGTCTGAGTGTCCGGAGTCCGCCGTGGCCTCTGCCGCGCGCTGTCCTGGACGCCCTCGGCAGGACCGTCCGCACTCCTGGGGCTCCGGCTTCTTCCCGGCGCCCTCGCTCCTCGCCGAGAGCAGAAACGCATCCGAGGCGCCAGGCGGCCGCTGCACAGCGGAGACCGGTGCCTTGCCCAGCGCCACCCACCACGCCGTCACCGGGCGCCCAGCATCAGCCCGGAGCCCACGCGGCTGGGAAGGTGTGCGTTCCCGTCCGACTGTCCGGCTGTGAACCGGGTGGCCCTGGCTCCTGTCCTTGGAGGGAAAAGACAAGGAGGAAGTGCCACCGGCCTGTCAGGCTCACCGGACCTGGTCCGCATCGAGAAGTAGCGTCTCCAAGCCGTGTGAGCTGACCCTCCGTCGGGAAGCCTCGGGTCGGGCGGAAAGATATCGCGTTCTGAAGTCCAGACGTTTGTGGAAATAGCAGTCTGCTGGGCGATCCCGGCCAAGATTCCTCCCTTCTCTGAGCCGCAGCTTCTTTATTTTGAAAGAGGACGAATCGTGTGGAGATTATGAAGGTGAGTCGACGGCCAGTGTTCTGGGTATGACACGAGCCACTGGAGTTTCTGTCAGTACTGGCATGGGCGGCAAGACACAATGTGTTTTGTCACCCAGACGAAGTCTCCCAGAGGACGGGTCCCTCTGCAAACTTCAGGGGGGGCGGGGGGGGCTGTTACTGTCGGGGTCTGCAGTGTGCAGGGAGCTGCCCGGGGACGGTCCCCTGGGGGCCGAGGGCTCCAGCAAAGACTTGCGCAGCACCTTAATGTGTTTGCGGAGGTCCACACAGAAGTATTTACAGTCTATACCCATTTAAGGGCGCTCGTCAAATCCACTTGGGCGACCTGATATTAAGAGGGGGAGCAATCTTCACGGTCATCGTCACTGCGGGAAGATCAAGTTGAGACTGTGGAATGCTCCGTCGGAAAACATTAGCGAAGGGCCCCTGCTCTGGGCGGGAGGCTGGGGGCGCGCGGCCCCGTGGCTTCCCCAGTTCCTAGGCTGCCCCGCCAGGCCCCCCGGGAGCTGCAGGCCCCAGAGGAAGACGGCTGCCCGGAAGGGAAGCAAGCCGCCGCCGCATCTGTCAACACGGGGAGAGGCTGCATCCATCGGGCGGAAGGTTTCCGTGTTTGCTTGTGGGGGGGGCACAGCCCTTCTTTGAAGCGTCTTCACCAAGGTAAACATCTGAAGAAGGTCAATAGCTTGCTCTTCTCTGCACAGGCCCCGGGGGCGGGGAGGACCTGTGAGGAGGGAGGTCATAAAGGAGTCCTGAGGTCAGCAATCTGCATGTTTGCTGCTCTTTGCCATGTTAACTAGATTTTTAGAAACGGATTCTTCGTCTTTGGAGGCCTGGAAGGCTTGCTCGCAGCTGTGAGGCAGCCAGTGGGCCGCAAGGGAGCGGCTGTCCTAACTGGCCAAGGTGGGGGTCGGCGAGCCTGCGCCCCGCTGCCCGAGGCTGCAGGAGCCCCCGTGTGTCGCAGAGCGTTTCCGTTCTGAAAGCCGCCACGGTGTCCAGGGCTAAAGTGTTAACGTTTAATTTTAGGTCATCGATATCCTCCGAAGACCAAACAGTTCTAGAGTTTCAGATTTACTACCTTTAACCTCCAGGACGGGCATCGTGAACAGCGATGTTCAAACATGTTGCCGTCATGTGACACGGGTAATATGTTTTTGGCGTCAAATACCTGACAAAACTCAGCGGCGGGCCGAGCGGTGGGAAAGCCGCGTCTCCCCGGATCTGGGCCGTGGCGTGTGCGACCATGGTCTTCCGCAGATTTACTTGGCTGCTAACATGGGAGCCACATCTTTGACTTCGAAAGCTCGCTGGCTTTCCAGCAGCAGATGAAATGAGACTCTGATGTCCAAACTCTGTCCTGGGATTTGGTATTTGTCTGCCAGCACTGTGGTGGGGCTGCCCCCTCCGGGGCCCTGGACCTGTAAGGAGGCCGTGGATGAGGAGAGAGCAGTCAGCCGGGCGGCTGGTGAGGTGAGGAAGACACCCCGGGAAACACGGGGCGGCAGGTGGCACACACCCTTCCTGTCCTGGACACATGGTCAGGTCACTGTGGTCCTGCCCTTGGATAACAGGGCAAGTTGCGATGGTGTCAAAAGGTCCCGGGAGCGCTGCTGCTCACACGGGTGTGAGCCACGGTGATGGCGTGGTCGGCAGCCAGCATCTGACGGTGGGCCTTCCTGTGTCTGAGCGGGGCCGGGGTGGGGGCAGGATCTTGCACCCCATTCCTGCCTGGCGGGGGCTGAGGGTCAGGTGGCTCCGCAGGCGCTTGGAGGGCACGGCCCAGGGCAGGCTCCTGTACATGGACATTGCTCCCCACCCAGTTCTGTGAGGACCCACAGCCTCTGTCCTTGTTTTGTGTTCAGGGCAGATTCCGGGCGCTGCGTGCATTTCTGAGTCCGGTAAACTAGAGAAGTGCATGTGTCTCCCATGTGCTCGGGGGCACTGTCCGGTCACGCAGCACATTGCCTGGGGACAGTCACCTCCAGGACGAATATGAACTGTGTCTTCCCAGCGATGTCACCCCAGGATGCGGTTTCTGGAGCAGCTGTGGGCTATGGAGGGCGTCCTGCGGGCTCTCTTCACGCACCCCTGCCTGGCCCCCCTTGCCTCCACCCCGACATCGTCCACACAATTCCCAGGTCTGACCCGGGTGCAGACTCCCCAGAAGCACCTTCCAGGTGCCCTCTGCCTGTGGGGTCAGGGTCACGGCCACGGCCCGTTGGAGAGGTGCAGCCGGCGCATGGACGTGCACAGACAAGCTGAGTGCACGGCGCGGAGACGAGGAAGGCATTCTTCTCTGCTCTGCATGGTGACTGTTCTCTGCTGAGGCCCAGCCGTGACATGAAATGTGTGTGCCTTTGGGCCACCGTCATGTGCAAGGGTGTCGTGGGCCTGGAGGATTCTGCACTGCAGTTTGGCGTTAGATGTGAGTCACTGCCCAATTAATCCTTCTTCTCTGGGGCATGTGTGTTCACGTGGAGAAAACGGTCAGCTGGCCATGGTGGCTGGGGGCGTGCAGGGCCCTCCCGTGTCCGCAGTGCTGCCCCACCTGGACGGGGCCACGCACACCAGCCCGGTGGAGGAAGTGCAGGTAACCGCGAAGTGTCCGGGCCTCCTGGGCTTGCAGAGACCCCGGGGCCCTTGGACTGGTGGGACTCTGGGGGCAGGCAGAGTCAGCAAGTGGGGGGCTGACATTTCCCAAGGAGAGGCCGTGGGGTCGGTGCTGGCCAGGAGCCTGTCCCACAGCCGGCCCCCGGTCCATGGTGCGGATGTTCTGCACTGGGTCTCGAGCCGGTGCCCTGAGGTCTACCCGGCTCAGAGCTGTGGGAGCACCGTGGGAGTGGGAAGCTGTGGTGCAAACAAGCAGAGTCAGGTCTGGAACTAGAGTGTGATTCTAGAATGTTCTAGATGGAGGAAGCTCAGCGCCTTGGCTTTGTGAGTACCCGTGAAACGTTCCTGCCCTGACGTTTGCCTGCTCTGCTCACCGGGCCCCTGAAACAGGATACGAGTCTGTGTTTTTGGCAGTTTGCTATTTATGGGTTTCTTTGTGACAACTAATAGAGTTTTGTTTACTTATTTGGGGTAGCAGACAGGGACCCAAGCTGCTGGTATTTATGACCGCTTTGACTTTCGGATTCTGCTCTCTGACTGGAGACGCTGCACTGACCTCAGCGGAAAGCTTTGTCCTGAGGACACCGACGGTGTTCTGTGCCCAGGAAACCCGATTTTATCTCCTTGCTAAATTTACATGTTTCCCAGAGGAGACCTCCAGAAAGGAAGAAGATACGGGGCTCGGGTGTATTTGATTGCGCGATCTCGGCCTCACTTTCTCCGTCCGTAAGGTGAGGCGGCTGGGCGGGCGGCCCCCACGGGCGCCCTGTGATGATATCAGGTGTCTTTGGTGGGTTTCGTTGAGGGCAAATCTTTATCGAATTCTTCTGTGGGTGGAATTCTCATGGTAACGAGGTTTTGTGCGAGCCCGGATGACAGCTTTGTAGGCACGGGAAGCAGGGCCGCCCTAAGCTCTCCGGGGACGGCTTGGGCTTGCTCCCTTTCCTGCGAGACAGGGGTGTGTCCGCCAGGCGGCATCACTGAAGGACCCTCGTCTGGGCCTGGGCCCCACCAGGCAGGGGTTTGCTCGAGGCTCACGGAGCCTCTCTGAGTCTCGTGCTTCGTTTCTGAAGTGACCGAGTGCCTGCCCTGCGGGGCCTGTGAGGAGACCCAGGACTCAGGTGTGGTGCTGGCAGGGGACGTGGGTCTGCGCTCCTGCCACACCACTAGCAGCTGGCAAGGGAGGGTCCCCACGCCACTTGGAGGGAGTGCCGTCTGGAATCTCCCCTTCACTTTGAAACGTCAAGGTTGTGCACAAAATTAACAAGTGCTGTTCCTCGGGATGAGGCTGGACAACACCTGACTCACCTCTCAGATAAATGTCTATGAATACGCTTGTGTGCACGAATGTGAGTGTGAACACGTGTGTGCAAATGGGAGTACCCGTGTGCGGATGTGTGTGAATGCATGTGTGCGCGAATGAGTGTGAGCACACGTGTGCACCAATGTATGAGCACGTGTGTGAATGTGAGCACATGTGTGCATGAGTGTGAGCACACGTGTGAGCGAATGTGTGTGAGCACATGTGTGTACCAATGTAAGTATGAACACGTGTGCATGAATGTGACTGTGAACACGTGTGAGAGAGAATGTGCGTGTGCATGACCACGACTGTCCATGTGTGTGGTGTGCGCACACGCACACATGTACGTATATGCCTGTGAGTGTGTGCGCACATGTGGCTGTGAGCGTGCCGTGGGGTGGGGTGGCCTGGCCGCACGTCAGCTGGCTCCGTGTAGGTGCTCGTTGCTGACAGACAAAGTCAAGACCCAAGTAGCAAGGTCTCTGACAAGCTGGCGAATGTGGGTGTGTCTAACGGGTCACGACGGGGAGCGGGTCCTGGGACGTGTGTGATGGGCCCGATCCCGGTGGTTTGGTCGGACACTGGGAGCTCAGAGGCCGCCTGTGGTGTTGTCTCCAAGACGCACCAAGCGTCTTCCTGCCTCCCGTTAGGAAGGGTCCCGCACCGTGGCGGCGACGGCCGGGCCGCCTGGATGCAGTCTGTCTCTGTAATGACCGGTTTTTCACGCCAGCATTCTAACGCTGGAAGAGACTGGGGTGGCCGAAGAAATCTGGAGTGAGACGCACCACTTCAAGTCCTGGCCCGGGGCTGGCCTTCTGGGTGAGCCTTCCAGATGCTCTGTTCACGCACAGCCTTTCCCCGGGCTGCGCAGATCTGAGACATGGCCGATGGAGCAGCCTTCTTTGCTGTCAAGTTCAAGTCTTCACTGCCCCCAAACTATCAGATGCTGAATCTTTTTATCAAGTGGTTAAAAATAAATGCGGCATTAGCACTGTCTCCTCATCGTTAAGCCCAGATTTGTCCTCGTTACTGAAGATAAGACACCTTAATTTTTGCTGTGGGAAACCACAGAATCAAGCGGGCATTCAGTGGAGGTGGGCCACCTATGTGACTGCTGGGGGCGGAGGCGGTGGGGCGCTGGGTGCGAAAGCAAACGTACAGACAGGGGGCTCTTCTTGGGTTTCATCGTGTCATTTCCTGTGTGTGAGATGACGTGTGTGAAGGTGGCCGTGAGGGTGGCGGGGCTGGTGGGAGAGCGGGGCAGGTCGCTGTGGACGGCTGCAAGCTTCCTCCAGGGAGAATCCGTCCGTGTGGGGTCCCCAGGCTGCAGGTGTGTTTACATGCACACACGTGTGCTTCTGCACATCTGTGTGAAATACACACGGCCAGTAGTTGTGAGAGTTCTGTAAAGTCACCGTGAACGCCGGGTTAGCGAGGGCACAACGGCTGCTCCCTGGGGAGCTACGGGGATGGGCTCCCAGCAGCCTCGGGTCACAAGTTACCCGTCAAAAAACCGATGCATGACCTTGTGTCTTATGTCTGTGTAGACGCCTTGTGGGGGGTGCCTGGGGGGCTCAGTCCGTTAATCATCCAACTCTTGATTTTCGTTCAGGTTGTGATCGTGGGTTCAAGCCCCACACAGGGCTCTGTGCTGGCCGCCTAGGGCCTGCTTGGGACCCTCTCTCTCTGTCTGTCTCTCTCTGTTCTGCCCCCCCCCCCCAGATAAACCAACTTAAAAAAAAAGACGCCTTATTTACTACGTGTTGTGGACACACCAGTGAGCTGGCGGCCGGGGCTCGGCCCGAAGGAGGCTCGTCTGACCTGAGTGTTTCCCCTGCGAGCGCCTCACGCCCTCCTGCGCCCACGGGCATGCAGTCGGCTCTCCGGCTCTTCCCATGGGGCCATTTAAAACCCTGAGATCAGCCCCAGAAACCACCCCAGCGTGCGGCCCTGGCGCTAAGCGGGCTGCAGGGACCCGCAGTGTCACAGCGGGACCGCCGGCTCGCTCTGCTTCCACAGGGAGCATGCGCGTCCGGTGACTAGACTTGTCGCTGCCCCGTACACATCTGTGCGTGACCGGAGGCACCGCGAGGGTTGGTTTTGAGGTGACACACTTTAGTGAGTGGGGGAATGTGCAGCCACGGATTCGCGGCTCGGGGAGGGGCGGTGTCTGACTGTGTGCAAACACAGTCATCGCTCTGGGAGGGACGGACGTGACTGTGTTTCAGGAGTTCCTAGCAGGGGGTAACCAATCCCGTTTTACGGGGGGGATTGAAGCGTGTGTCTCGGGTGTGTGGCATGAGGGCAGGAGCCTGGGCACACAGGCCCCGGCGTGCCCACCGTGGTGACATCCGAGACCTCACTTCTGTCTACACCTCCTTTGCGAGCTGCTTCCACCCTTGGCCGTGGCCGCTGGCCGTGTGGCCCGTGGGAGGAGCGGCGCTCATCTCTGCTCTTCCTCAGTCGTGCCGGGTTCTGACCAGGTTTTCTTGTATGTTGGCTCCTGCAGCAGAGTTAGCCCCTCGATCCTTTCCTGGCGCAGCAGCTCCGCCCTTCTGAACACGTGGTGATCGTGAACTGATGTCTTGCAGAGAAAGAATAAGGAAGGAAAACAGAATTACAAATGTCTGCAGGTTCTGCGGTCACGTGTGATTGTTCAGATGTGAGTCAGCGAGGCGGGTGTGGATGCCCGGGGACGCACTCTTAGTTACTCATGTCCCTCCCAGTGATACGATAGATTTTTCTGTCAGTTTGTTATGATGTTTAAAAAAATTACTGGCATGAGCATTAATCTCCAAGAAAATGAATATAAAACAGGGAAAGTGTCCAGGCCTCAGCGGCAGGGCCCCGTTTTCCGGAACCCGGTTCTGCGGCGTCGAGTGAAGCTGATTCCATCCGGCCCACAGTCAATCACGGGCTGTCTTTTGTCTCCCTGGGCAACTCCATAACTCTGATATTGACCTTAACTGAAGTCCTTTGTTTTGTACCCTAACAGCCCAAAGCATTAAAAACGCGTGTTTACTTAATTTGTCCTGGCATGCAGTGTAATTACAAGCGGTTCGTTTTCTCTGCTGTAAAATATGGTCTGGAGAAGGAATAAAGTAATGCGGAAAATTAGCATCGCGATGTACTGTATGGGGGAAGAGCGCAGGAACACGGCCCGCGTCGGTGCTGGGGGTGCGGCGGCGCGGCGTTCGAGAGCCATAAAGAACTCAATGCCTCTTGCTCAACTCTATTTGCATGATTTTCAGCTGCAGTAAAATTAATCTGATCTGCCTCTGAGAATAAACAACAACAACAGAACCAAAGACCCCACGGAGCCGCGCGGTGCTCTTGCAGAGAGAAATGCCGTTTCTGTATTTGTTTTATGGGGGCTCGTTGGGGGGAGAGCGTACGTGGCTAGGTCCCAAAGGTTGTGTGTGCACGCTGGGTCCTGAGGGGCTGGGACGGGTGCGTCTTTCGGGCTGGTTTGAGGACGGGGCGAGGGCAGATGGAGTGGGGGGTCGGGACAGAGCGGCCCGCGGCCTCCGCGTCCCTGGCGCCGGAGAGGCCTTGCCACGTTGGCAGCGGCTTCTGCTTCTGTGTCTCACTCTTGCCGCAAAACATTTTGTGATACTCAGTACGAAGGACACCGTATAAATAATAAATTACACTGTATCATGTACCAAACTTCAAGTGATCACAGAAAGAAACACAATAAGCCTCTTACAAGGAAGGTAACGAGTTCGCCGATCCGCTGGGGCAGGCTAGGACAGTGGCTGCACAGGGGGGTGTGGCCCACTTGCCTGTAAAGTGATGCTCCCATTGCGTGTTTCCACGGCCCCCCTGGGAGCAGCCTCCCGGGCTCCAGGGCTGCACGTCCACAGCCCTGGAGCTGCCTGTCCGGTCTGCACCCCACCATCGGCCTCCGGACGTGGGGCTCACCCCAGGGGAGACGGGGCTTTTTAACAACAGTCGAGGAACAAAAATCCCACTGAACCAACTGGTCCGCGGTAGGAAAAAAATCATTACATGAGGTCAGGCTCAGCAAATATCTTAAGAATAATTCCTCCCGTGACTCATGACCTTTGGGGATTTAATCAATAGCATTAAAAAAAAAGGGCATCAGCCAGCCGAGCAGACGCCCTTCCGGGCGGGAGTGAGCTACCTCGTCCTCGTGATGTTTGTGTTCCGTCTGCAGTAACCCCGGTCAGGGCTCGGCCCCCTCTTGCCACCAGCCTGGGAGACATACGGCGTCACCCTCAGCTCTGTCTCTGCTGCTTCATCCGGTGCCCAGCTCCCCCTGGAAGTGGGCGTGAGGGGCCGGCTGGGCGAGCAGGTGCGCTTCCCCAGGGCCCTGGGCAGAGACGGCCTCACACGCTGCCACCACATTGCAGGTGACGGCTCCCTGTTTCACCACAAGGCCCCACCCAGGCGGAGCCGAGGAGGAGACAGGGTGGGCGCCTGGGTGACTCCTTCAGTGGGGCCTCTGACTCGATCTCGGCTCAGGCTGGGAGCCCAGCGTCGTGGGACCGAGCCCCACGTCAAGTTCTGCGCTGACGGCACGGAGCCTGCTTGGGATTCTCTCCTTCCCTCTCTCTGCCCCTCTCCCACTCACGCGCAAGCGCTGTCTCTTTCAAAATAAATAAACTTTCATGAAGGAACAAATAAAAAAAATCAAAGAGAAAACAGAGCGAGCCCCAGGGGCATGTCCCCGTACTTCCTAGGCCCAGGTCA
>PJEM01017881.1:0-20443 GCA_004023845.1 Helogale parvula
CAGAGAACATCCCCACATCCGCTTGAAGCAGAACCACCTGCCCCTGAACAAAACGCTTAGTGACAGGCCCACGGGACCAAAGACACTAGACATCCCTAGAAGTGGACTCCCCCACCCGGCAGGGGAGGAAGAGGCCCGGCCTGGTGGGCGGGGCCCCAGCTGGGCCGGCAGGGACAGCCACACCGCCAGCGCTGTAGCCTGGGCACCCACCCAGGGCCATTCTGCGGCGGAGCAGATAACCAAGCAGGCCGGGCAGGTCAGCCGCTCTGCACACGCCAGGCCTCTGACCGCGGGGCCCGCCCCGCCTGCCCGGGCCTCTCCCTCCCCCCTGGGGCTCTGTGATGAGGCCACAGCCAAACTTGGGCCAGGAACAGTCAGACTCGAAGGCCCAAGCCTTGCTTTCTGACCTGCTCGGCCCCTAAGATGAAGAAATGGGTTTGTTTTCCCCTCTTGGCAGCAAACTCTCAAGATTTCACCCTAATGCTGGGTGTCTGGTTCATGGTGACCCGGGGAACGGGACTGCCGTGACCTCTGGGGTTACTGCCGCCCTTGACTCCCCTACAGCGATGTCAAGCCTCGCCTGGTGTGGGGAACAGAAGGTGGAGTGGGAATTCGCCCAGGACAACGGGACAGCTCCCTCCCCTGACATGGCCCAACCCTGCCTACCAGAGGAGGCCCTGACGCAGGGCATGAGGCCAGCGCGCGGCCTGGGAGGCTCTGCGCCCCCAGATACTCACTGGTCTCACAGTGGACGCCCGTGTAGCCAGGACGGCACTTGCAGAAGTACTGGGCGAAGACGTCCCCCCGGTGTGCGTCCTTGATCACCTGGCATTCAGCATCATTGTGGCAGGGGTTTGGGATACAAGGACCTAGGGGTGAGGAGGCGGCAGATCAAGAAGGAGCTGGGGACAGAGACAGGCGGCAGCAGGTGCCCAAAAGGACCCTCTGTGCCATCCCCGCCCCCTCCCACCTCCTCTCTCCCTCCCTCTTCTGCCTGAAAGAGCCTGGGCCAGCCTGCCACGGAGAAGTGTCCAGCGTAGGAGAATCAGTCCAAGTGAGGGAAGCACCCAGCTTTCCAACAGGCATGGGGAGTTTCCAGGGCAATGCTGCTGATGGCAGAGAGAGAGGGGCAGGGGACCCCCGCCCACTCGGGCTGCAGCCTGGAGCCAAGTGCGGAGTGGGTGTCGCAGCCCTGGGCAGGTACCTTTCTCGGTCTCATTGCAGATGATGCCTGTGAAGCCTTCAGGGCAGAGGCAGTAGAAGGGGGTGTTGTCCTGGCCCAACAGGCAGGTCCCACCATTCAGGCACTGGCTAGAGTCACAGAAGTCACCTGCAATGGCAGCCCGGACTCAAGAACAGCAAGTCACTCGCCATGGGGCAAGGTGGGGAGCTACCAGGTGCAGACCGGGTCCCTGAGACAGGGAACCCAGGTGTGGTCCGGTGGCTGCAAGAAGCCACTGGAAAGAGGGGGACAGTCACTAGGTGACACTAGGCTTCAGGAGCTCTGACAGAAGGGGACAGGAAGGGCCACCAGAGGTGTGGAAGTTCTGCAGAGCGGACATGTGAGCTAGGTCTAAAAGATGGAGTGAAGTGTGCCAGAATGGGGAGTAAGGAAAGAACATTCTAAAGATGAGCAGGAAGAGGGGGGGGCATGGTAAGTGGGAAACAGGAAGACAGAGCTGAAAACGTAGGTAGGAGCCCAGACCCACAGGGACCTTAGGAAGGGAAGCTCCGACTTCCCGTCCTGCAAACCAGGGGCTCTTAACCTTTTGCAGCTTCCACTGTTTTCCCCCGGTGGGGGTGGAGGAATCAAAGTCTCCAGTGTGAGGGGGCAGTGGCGAAGCCATTTCCCATCTTGGCCTTTTCTCCATGTCCTCCTTCCCATCTGCAGAGGTGTGGATGGACCCTCCCCCCCCCCCCCCCCCCCCCCCCCGTGACTCTGCAGTGGGAATGTGACGGGCGTGGGTAAGGGGAGAGGCCGGGAGAGCATCTAGGAGGCTTCGCAGGCCTCCTAGTGAGAGAGGAGGTCAGATGAGGGGTGAGGGGGACGGGTGGATGTGAGAAACACTGGACGTAAGAGAAGGGCTGGAGAGGCCCTCAGAGCTTCCGGCCTGGATGACAGATGCGAGCTTTAGTGCAACCCACCAGGTCCGCCAGGCGAGGGGGAGGAACCACCATTCTAGCTGCCCTTAGCATCCCAGAAGGGCCGATTCCATCATTTGGAGTTCAACATCAGAAGAAATCACTTTTCCTCCCCAGAGTTGTGCCATCCCGGGCTGGGGGGTGGGGGTGGGGGGCTCCTGAAATCCCTAAACGCCAGAGAGCTGGTCCAGCTCCCGAGAAGGGAACAGGGGAGCAGAGATCACCGCTAATGAGCTCCGAAGGCCTCAGAGCTCCACCTTGGCCCCGCCTGGGAGCTTAGGCGGCTCCCAATGAGCTATTAGTCACTGGCTTTAAATAGCAGGTTAATCCCCTCCCCTGACCTGGCAGCCTGCAGGCACTGCCGCAGACAGAGGCTTGGGAATGGCCAGAGTCCTGGGCCCCTGTCCCAACAAAGTCAACTTCTCTTGCCCCCAACCAACCGTACCCTCCCTTCCTCCCGCGCCAGGGTAATGCGGTCCCACTCGGATAAAAAGGAAAGTGAAAGGTGGCCCCGACCCTGCCTAGAATGACTCACCTGCACAGAGAACCCAAGGTGCTTCCCCAGATCACCCTGTACAAAGCCACCTTTGGGAGTCCTGCCTTTTGGGGAGGTTTCCCCCAGAGACCTTTTGCCTGGGCTCAAGTTGTGGGGACAGAGAGCAGTGGAAACGGACTCTTCGAGATCCAGCTGCCTCTCAGGGTTGCCGGGACAGCCACCAGCTCCCGGTGCCCAAGTGCATGCGGGCCCCACGCCCGGAGAGGTCAGACTGTCACAGGGAGGCAGCTCCAGGGCTCAGCTGTGACCAGTCCCCCCCCACCCCTGCGTTCTTTGAGAAAATGATGCAGCGGGTGCCAGCAGAGCGCCCACCCTGGGCACCTTTCCCCAGCCCTAGAGGGGACTGTGCGGCCCCGCGGTGAAGGGGACAGGGCATCCCCGGGACCAGCCAGCAGGAGGCCCAGCTGTGCGCGGGAGGCCTCCAAGGCGGGGGAGGAGCCAGGAAGATAGAGCAGGACGCCAAGGCCACGGAAGGGAGTTGGGAGCCACCAGCCAAGTCCCTCCCCGGGCTCTTAGCCCCCTTCGGGCCCCACCTAGAGCCCGATCCCTTTCCTCTGCCTCCCCAGACCTCGCTTATCTGACCAGACACCTACAAGTGGTGATGCAAAATTCCAACGAACAGACGGCCTCCAGAGCTCAGGAGGGGTTTGCCAGAGAAAGTTGGCTGGAGGAGGTTTAGCAATACAAGAGTCCTAGAAACTTCCAGGTAGAAGACGCGCGAGAGTCACGCACAGTTCACTGGCTTCATTTTACAGATGGGAAAAGAGAGGCCCTACACACACAGCAGATTCCTTTGTTATGCGTAAGCCACATCCCTGGGGACCGTTGGGCTGTCACCCGGTGTCCGCGGTCCCCGCCCAACTCTCAAACCTGTATCACTGGCCAAGAACGCGCCCGGGGCGCAGAAGCCGCAGGAGAGGCCGGGCGCATCCCCGCCCGCGGCCGGGGCGCAGCCGGAGAGGTCTCCCCTGCGCCCAGCCCCGGCTCTCGGCCCAAGTTTGTAAACAGTGGAGGTGGAGGGAGGGCGCCGCGGCGAACTTCCGAGCGGCCCCGAGAGGAGGGGCGCGGGCCGGAGGGCGGCGCGATGGACTCACCGGAGAAGGCGAGGAGTCCCGAGGCGCAGAGGAGCGCGCCGCAGAGGGCGGCCAGCAGGCGGGGGCCCGGCATGCCGTGGGGATGCGGGTGCGGGACCGGGCGCTTCGGCGGTGCACCCCGCGTGGCTCTCCCTCGGGCTCCTGGAAGGGAATAAATCAGGCAGCGCAGCACCGCCCCCGGCCCGCGTGCTCCGCCCAGGCCCCGGGGAGGCGGGGAAGGGGCGGGGCCAGGGCGGGGCTCCGCGGCCGGCCGGGAAGGGGGGGCTCCGGGGGGTCCGAGCGCCCTCCTCCTGCCCGGGGCCGCGGCGCGCATCCCTCATGGCCTGGGCCAGCCCGTCTGGGTCCGCTGGACAGGAAAAGGCTCCGAGGGAGTTGCTTGGCTTTTCGTCTTTCAACTTAAGAAAAGATGCTTAGCCCTTATTCATAATGAGAAAAATGCAAATGAAAAGTACTGCGAGTGCCGGGTTTCGCTTATCAGATCGGCAAGTGTCGAATTATTAGCACATTGTTAGCGCCAGGCTGGGGGGAACACGCCGCAGCATGCATCGTGGATACATTGGTTCGACTTCTCCAGAGGGCTACTGGGTAATACCTATCCAAGCGACCAACGCCGAGACCCTGAGACCTAGCGACCTAGCAATTCCGCTTCGGGGATTAGTTCCATCCGAATTCACATGGGTAAAATGGCATACACACAAGGAGGTCAGAGCATCATTTTTTGAAATGATAAAAACCTAACAAAGGAATCGGCAAACATTTTCTATGAAGGACCCTATAGAAAATATTTTAGGAGGCGCCTGAGTGGCTCGGTTGGTTAGTGCGACTTCAGCTCAGGTCATGATCTCACGATTCGTGGGTTCGAGCTCTGCTTAGGCCTCTGTGCTGACAGCTCAGAGCCCGGAGCCTGTCTTCAGATTCTGTGTCTCCCTCTCCCTCTTCCTTTCCCTCTGACCCTCCCCTGTTCGCTCCCGCACGCGCGCGCGCGCTCTCTCTCTCTTTCAAAAATAAACAAAACATTTAAAAAATTAAAATATTTTAGGATTTGCTGGCTGTAAGGTCTCCAGGGCAACTTCACCTAGTCACCAATTTAGCAGGTAAATAGCTAGAAACCATCCTGTCCCGAGGCCAGTGGTTGCCTAAGGGGAAAGAAACCAGAATCAGGGTGGAAAGACTCCTTTGTTACACTGACTTTAATCTGAATGGTTCTTTTATCATATGTAAATTACATATTTGCAAATAATTTAAATAATAGTATTCCAGTCTGATCAGCCAAAAAGAGAAAGAATAAAAAATCCAGACATCTCCCATACCAGCTATTTTGAGACCTAGGTTAGGACTAGAGTTGGATCCAAGAATGGGCGAAGGCCCTTCTTAAAACCATTCAGAAAGGAAAATAACAAAACCCACAGGGGCACCTGGGTGGCCCAAGGGGTTAAGCATAGGACTTTGGCTCAGGGCATGATCTTGGGGTTCATGAGTTAGAGTCCCACATTGGGCTCTGTGCTCACAGCTCAGAGCCTGGAGGCTACTTTGAATTCTGTGTCTCCCTCTTTCTCTGTACCTCCCCTGTTCATGCTCGCTCACTCTCTCGCTCTCTAAAATATAAACATAAAAAAATTTTTTTGAAGAAATTAAAGACCCAGATGAATGGGATGTCATCCTTGTGCATGGATTGGAAGACTTCTGTTGTCTTCTATTGTTAAAACATCTCCAAATTGATGTACAAGTTCAACACAGTTCCTATCAAGATTTCGGCTGTCCTTTTTGCAGAAATCAACAAGCTGATCCTAGAATTAATATGGAAACGGATGGAACCCGGAATAGCTAAAGTAATCTTGCAAGGAGGGGGGGAAAAAGTGGGAAGTCTCCTACTTCCCAATTCAAAACCACCCACATGCCACAGTAATTAAGACCTCGAAGTACTGGCGTAAGGGTAGACATCTAGATCAATGGAATAGAACGGAGTCCAAAAATAAATCCATGAATCTATGATCAATTGATTTTCAACAAAAGGGCCAAGACAATTCAGTGGGGAAAGAGCGCTTTTTTCAGCAAATTATTCTAGAACAACTGGATAAGCGCAAAAGCATCAAGGCAGACTCCCCGATCACACTTATCACAAAAACTAACTCAAAATAGATCAAAGACCTACATAGAAGACCTAAAACTATAAAATTCTTGGAAGAGAACATCTATAAATCGTGAGCTTGGATTTAGGCAATGCTCTCTTAGAAGAGACCTCACACGCAGAAACAACCAAAGGAAAGAATCGATTAATTGAAATGTATCAAAATGTAAAACATTTATACTTTGGACACTATCAAAAAGATGAGAAGACATCCTACAAAATGATACTTGCACATCATGTGTCTGACCAGGGTCTATATCCAGAATAATAGAATACTAATAACTCGTAACACAACAAAGGACAACCCAATTTTATTTATTTATTTAATGTTTATTTTTGAGAGAGCGACAAAGTGTGAGCGGGAGGAGGGCAGAGCGAGAGGGAGACACAGAATCCGAAGTAGGCTCCAGGCTTGACAGCTCAGAGCCCAATGTGGGATTTGAACTCTCAAGCCACGAGATCATGACCTAAGCTGAAGTCAGACACCTAACTGACTGAGCCGTCCAGGCGTCCCAGGACCACCCAATTTTTAAATGGACAAAGAATTTAGATGTATATCTTCTTTGGAGAAATCTCTAGGTAGCCAATAAGCACATAAAAAGATGACTAACATTATTAGTCATCAGGAAAATGGAAATGGAAATCAAAACCATATGAGATACCACTTAACACACCCACTGGAATGGCTATAATCAAAAAGACAGATAATAACAAGTGTTAGTGAAGATCTAGAGAAATCGGAACCTTTGTGCATTACTGGTGGGATTATGAAATGGTGCAGACACTGAAAAATAGTTTGGCAATTCCTCAAGAGGTTAAACAGTCATATGACTCAGCAGTTCTACTCCTAGATATATACCCAAGAAAACTGAAAACACATGTTCATACAAAAACTTGTACACGAATGTTCATAAAGACATTAATAGCCAACAACTGGGAAGCCACCCAAATGCCCATCACTGATGGGGGACAAACCAAGTAGCATGTATCCATACAACGCACTATTATTCAGTCAAAAAATAAATGAAGGGGGCACCCGGGTGGCTCTGTGGGTTAAGCATCTGACTCTTGATTTCAGCTCAGGTCATGATCTCCCAGTCTGTGAGTTCGAGCCCCACCTCAGGCTCTGTGCTGACAGCTCAGATCATGGTGCCTGCTTCGAATTCTGTGTCTCCTCTCCCTGCCTCTTCCCCACTTGTGCTCTGTCTCTCAAAGATGAATAAACGTTAAAAAATTTTTTTTCAAATAAACTTTAATTAAAAAAATAATAAATGAAGTACTAATATATGGATGTACCTTGAAAACACTATGCCAAGTGAAAGAAGCCAGACACAAAAGACCGTGATTGCATTTATAGGAAATGTCCCCCACTAGGCAAATGGAGAAAGATAATCAATGAGTAGTTGTCGGGAGCTGGAGTAAGGGCAGAATAAGAAGTCGCCACTTGGGTACAGGATTTCTTCTGGAGGTGATGAGGGCGTCCTGAAATGTGATCGTGATCATCCTTGTATACTGTTGTGAGTATACGAAAATCCACTGAAATTTACACGCTAACAGGATGGATTTCACATTATGTGAATTATAGCTCCATAAAAAAGCAATACGACTCTTCAGAAATCAGTCTCTGATGGCAGAGAGGGCTGAGGGCACAGTGTCCTTGCTGCTTAGCCTGCTTGCTCCTGCAGAAGTCCCTGGTCACCCTCACCAGCTGCCTGGCACAAACGCACAGGTACCCAGTTAAGTTATATTCAGTCATTAAGTCATTCAACACACATCTATTGAGCAGTAACTATAGTGAGTATTGAGGCTGGAAACCCTCACTGCACATTAACGTCACTTGGGAAGATGTTTAAAAATACAGATGACCAGTGAGTGCCTGGGTGACTCAGTCGGTGAAGCGTCCAACTTCGGCTCAGGTCATGATCTCGCGGTCTGTGGGTTGGAGCTCTGCGTCAGGCTCTGTGCTGACAGCTCAGAGCCTGAAGCCTGCTTCAGATTCTGCATCTCCCCCTCTCTCTGCCCCCCGCCCCTCTCTCTAAAAAGTAAACAAACAAAAAGTGTTTTTAGATACAGATGACGAAGAATGCATTCCAGAGCAAATAAATCACAATCCCTAAGGAGTCTAGGAATGAGTATTTTTTAAACCTCCCTAGAGGAGGCTAATATAAGCTAGAACCATTGGCTCAATAGAAGCTAGACTCACTGGGGAAAAAGACAAAAGACCTAGGCCTTGGGACAAGGAGCTGACAGAGGGTTTTAACAGGTGGAAGGATAGAGAGGGAGGGGATTTTCTTGTATGATCTGACCCGTGTAGAGTTCAGAGGACTAGTAATAGCCCCTTGGTCTGAACACACTTCTTCCCCAATACTAGAGCATTCCAGTATTATTTGGTTGGATTTTCTATCCACAGTATCATATTGCAATCATCTGACTGAGGCAGTCCACTTAAAAGTTTCAGATTTTTGTTCATATACATGACAGGAAACCAGATACCCTTTAATTTTTTAGTCCTGCCCCTGCACAATCAGAATATACTTTCTTCCCAGAAATTTTAATTTTTTATGTTTATTATTGAGATAAAAATAGAGCATTAATGGGGGAGGTGCAGAGAGAGAGGGAGGAAGACACAGAATCCGAAGCAGGCTCCAGGGTCTGAGCTGTCAGCACAGAGCCCGATGTAGGGCTCAAAGCCACAAACCATGAGATCGTGCCCTGAGCTGAAGTTGGACGCTTAACTGACTGAGCTACCCAGGCGCCCCTCTGTCTTCCAGAAACTTAACGAAAGTCAATTAAGTTGACAAAACTCCAAATCGATGGGGCCGTGGGGAAATAAAACTTCCACCAAGTTGATTCAGTCTCTGAATCACTGTCTGACTATAGCAAGACCTACAAAACTTGACCTTGTATTCTGCTTTGGGCAAATTCACTGCAATGAAATTACTTAAATAAAAAGCAGTGTACGAAGATTCACATGGTACCACTATTTATGGTTTGGAAACACTGGTAACAGTCCAGACTGCCCAGAGGGGAAGACTGAAACAAAACATGCCGGTGTAGCTGTAACAAGGGGAAAGGGTGTGGAAGTTGCACGTGAAAGGATGTGAGCTGGCAACACGGAATGCCCATCTCCGGCCCCCCACACTCCCCAAGAGCACACCTTGGGTAAAAAATCCCCTCCCACAGAGATGAGTGTCTCCGTGAAGACAAAAATCAAAGGGGAGTTGAGTCACAAATGGGCAAAAAAAACCCCATCTGGTCCCATGATTCCATTTAGAGGAGGCATCATAGCCCCACTCACGGCCAGAACGTTGGGGGGGGGGGTCTGGGGGGAGGTGGGGGGGGCTGCCATTCAGTGTGGCCGAGTTTCCGTTCTGCAAGATGGAAACGTTCTGGAGATCGTTTCTCCATAGAGCAAACGTAACACCACAGAACTGGATACTTCAAGATGATGAAGAGGGTAAATTTCATGTTCTTTTTACCACAATAAAAAAAATCATTAATTTTTAAAAAGAGAGAGGGGTGCCTGGGTGGCTCAGTCGTTAAGTGTCAGACTCAATTTCTTCTGCTCAGGTCATGAGCTCACATTTCGTGGGTTCCAGTCCTGCGTCTGGCTCTGTGCTGATAGCGTAGAGCCTGCCTGGGATTCATATTCTTTCTCTCTCTCTCTCTCTCTCTCTCTCTCTCTCTCTCCCCATAAACTTTCTCAAAAACAAACATTTAAAAACCTGATTTAAAAAATAAAGAGTGGAGCACATGTCTGGCTCACTGAGCCGAGCATCTGACTCTTGATCTTGGGGTCATGAGTTCGAGCCCCTGTTAGGGGTAGAACTGACTAAATAAATTTTAAAGGGAGAGAAGATTGAATTTTTATCCCACCAACACTGAGCCAAGCCCTATTGCAGGCCCTAAGATGATCGGTGTTCACATGGGCTTCACATTAGTAAGAAAAGAAGACCATTAATATGATGCTACATGTCACATATGGTTCAATTTATTTTTTTAAGTTTATTTAAGTAATCTTTACACCCAAAGTGGCATTCAAATTCATAATCTCGAGATCAAGAATTGCATGCTCTCCCAACTGAGCCAGCCAGGTGCCCCAATTATACCTCAACTTAAGAAAAGAGCAGGGCGCCTGGGTGGCTCAGTCAGTCAAGCATCTGACTTTAAATCTTTAGATTTCTGCTCAGATCGTGATCTCATGATTTGTGAGATTAAGCCCTGCATCAGGCTCTGCATTGTGAGCCTGCTTGGGATTCTCACATTCTCTCTCTCTCTCCCTCCTCCTCTCCTGCTCATGCTTCTTCTCAAAATAAATAAAGTTGGTTTCTTTAAAGGATCTGAGAAAGGAACAGAACAGAGTTCAGAAATTGACCAATACCAACATAATCCACTGAGTTTTAACAAAGGGGCCACCAATTCAGTGCAGAGAGAATTTTCACAACAGGTAGTGCGGGGACAGCCAGATGTCTGTGTGCCCAAAAATCAAATCAAAATCAAACTTGACACCTTGTACAAAATTTAACTCAAAATGGATCATAGATCTAATGGTAAAACACATAAAACGATGAGACTTCTGGAAGAAAAGAGAAGAAAATCTGCATGATCTTTGGTTCGGTGATAAGTTTTACATACAATACCAAAAGCAGGGTCTGTGAAAGAAGAATCTACTTTTGATAAAGCCCATTTTTTATATAAACTGTTTGCTCTGTGAAAGACCCCACTAAGAGAATATTAAGAGACTAGTAGGAAATATTTGCAAATCATTACTTATTCTGGATGCATGTTCTTTATTAGATAAAGAAATCTTAAAACACAAAAATAAAACAAGAGGTTCATGGGTTGCTCAGTCGGTTAGGCTCTGACTCTTGATTTTGGTCCAGGTCATGATCTCCTCGTTCCTGAGTTCGAGCCCCACATTAGGCTTTGCGCTAAGAGCACGCCAAGCCTGCTTGGAATTCTCTCTCTCCTCTCTCTCTGCCCTTTCCCTGACTCGGGTGTCCACTTTCTCTCTCTCCCAAAATAAATAAATAAACTTAAAAAGAAATTTAAAAAAAGAACCCTTCCATTAAAGAAAATAGGGGCACCTGGCTGGCTCAGTCGGTTGAGCGTCCAACTTCGGCTCAGGTCATGATCTCAGTTTGTGGGTTCAAGTCCCGCATTGGGCTCTGTGCTGACAGCTCAGAGCCTGGAGCCTGTCTTCGGATTCTGCGTCACCCTCTCTCTCTGACCCTCCCCTGCTCAGGCTGTCTCTCTCTCTCAAAAATAAAAACATTAAAAAAAATTTTTAAGTGTTGCACCTAGGTGGTTCAGTCAATTAAGCATCCGACTTTGACTCATGTCATGAACTTGCTTTTATGAGTTTGAGCCCTGCATAGGGCTCTGTGCTGACAGCTCGGAGCCTGGAGCCTGCTTCGGATTCTGTGTCTCCTTCTCTCTCTGCCCCTCTATCCCTCCCTTGCTCACTCTCTCTCTCTCTCTCTCTCTCAAAAATAAAAGATCAAAAAAATTTTTTTAATGAAAGAAAGCACAAAACCCAATTTTTAAAATGGGTAAAAGATGTACCTTGAGTACGGAGCCTGCTTAAGATTCTCTCTCCCTCCCTCTGCCCCTCTCCCCTACTTGTGCTTTCTCTCTCTAAAATTAAATTTAGGGCGCCTGGGTGGCTCAGTTGGTTAAGCCTCCAGCTTCAGCTCAGGTCAGATCTCACGTTTGTGGGTTCAAGTCCCACGTCAGGCTCTGTGCTGACACCTAGCTCAGAGCCTGGAGCCTGCTTTCGGTTGTGTCTCCTTTTCTCTCTGCCCCTCCCCCTCATGCTCTGTCTCTCTCTCTATCAAAAATAAATAAAACATTTTTTTTAATTTTTTTAATTTTAAAAAATGGTGAAAGATCTAAACAAAGACATATGGCTGAAAACAACAAGACATGGGTGGCAAATAAACATACAAAAGGGTGCTCAACATAATTTTCCATTAAGGAAATAAAAATGCAAACAGCTACGCAATGTCACCACGTACCCATTGCAATGGCTGAAATCCAAAGAACTTGACCACAGCAAATGCTGAGAGCCATGGAGCTCCGCCAGAGGGTTCGATCCTCGCTGGGGAGAATGCGCGGTGGGGCAGCCACTGGGGAAGCCGGTTGGCAGTCCCTTGTGAGACTAACCACACACTCACCGTATGACCCGGAAGCGATCACGCTCCTAGGCTATCTACCTAAGTCCATTAAAACCTATGTGAACACAAAAACCTATTTTCCAGGGGAAAAATGTTTACCGCAGATCTGTTCATAAGTCATCAAAAACCTAGAAGCAACCAAGTTGCCTTTCAGTCGAAACAGACCAAGTGGGAAACACCCATACAATGGAACACGATTATGGGAGAAAAGGACTGAGCTATGGATTCCCCCAAGGACAGGAATAAATCTGAAATGCAGAATGGGGGCAGGGGGCATTTCAAGTGGTGGGATTATCCTATATGATCCTGGGCTGGTAGATACAGGATGCCCGGTGGATGCCAAATCCGTAGAACTTCACACACAAAGATGGAGTTTTCACATGTGCACACTTAGAAAACAAAATCATTGAGAAGGTTGGGAGACTCCAAAATATAAATGCATTGTGAATGTGTGACATGACTTCACTGTAAGCAGTTGGGGGGCTGTAGTGGGGTGGGGAGGGGAGGGGAGGGGTGCATACAGGAGAGGACTTGACCTAAGTAACTTAGGAAAGACGGTGTTTTAACCAAAAACCATGAGGCTAAAGACAAAAAGAATTGTGCATAACCCCCGAAGACTAGAGACAGTGAAGTTGTTCCTCCCAGAGACACGGGCTGACAATTCTGACCCTGCCATGCCTGTGGCGTGGGGTTAGACAGGGAAATGGGTGGGGGATGGGAGGACTCGGGGTTCTCACTGCAGGAGAAGGAAGTTATAGGGAAGCAAGGAGGGCAAAGCACATCATACTGGGTTTGTCAGAGACATCAATACAGATTCATGCTCAAAAAATCTTTTTAAGTAGGGTCTATGCCCAACGTGGGGCTTGAGCTCATGATCCTGAGATCAAGAGTCACCTGCTCTACAACTAAGCCAGCCAGGCGCCCCAGTATGGAGTCATGTTTAACTCAATTTAGAGACAGATGAAAGATACAGAGATAATTACAGATACATGATATACATGCATAGATGTACACACACAGGTTAGAATTCATATGCATTTTTCCTAGCTCTGCCTACTGACTGGAGCCACAGCCCAGTGCTCAGAACTTGGTCTGTATTACATGTTTCTAATGAAAAATATTGGGGTTTTTGGAGAAATAGCCAATTCTAGGGCTAGGGCAGAGAAAACACAAGATGAACCTGAAGCATCCAGAAGTTCTTCAAGAAACAAAAAGATGGGGCGCTGAGATGGACTGGCTCAGTCCAGCTGAGCGTCCGACTTCTGCTCAGGTCATGATCTCACAGTTCGTGAGTTCGAGCCCTGTGTCGGGCTCTGTGCTGACAGCTCAGAGCCTGGAGCCTGCTTTGGATTCTGTGTCTCCCTGTCTCTCTCTCTCCCCTCTGCCGCTCATGTCCTGCCTCTATCTCTCAAAAATAAATAAACATTAAAAATTTTTAATTAAAAGGATGAGGGCATGTAAAGAAGATAAAAAAGCTAAGTAAGCTAAGAGTTCCCAACGGGGCTCCTGGGCGGCTCAGTTGCTGAAGCATCTGACTTCGACTCAGGTCATGATCTCACAGTTCGGGAGTTCAAGCCTGTCATCAGGCTCTGTGCTGACAGCAGATTCTCGTCCCATCTCTCTGCTTCTCCCCCACTTGCGTGCATGCGCGCTCTCTCTCCAAATAACAATAAACATTAGAAGATAATAATAAAAAAATAGTTCACAATCACAATGGAATAAAGGTAAGAAACCGAATAATGAGGTATTATAGTCAAAGTATAAAATAAATATCCATGAGTCCATAGTAGTATAAAGAATTGAACGAATGAAAATGAATCTTTCTCACAGAAGAAAGAGGTAGAGCTTACTTGCTCTCCCCTTACTTTGAGCATAGGCTGTGCTCAGGGACTTGTTTCCAAAGAGTAAAGCATAGGTAGGAAGGATGAAAAGAGAAGTAATTTGGGGCACCTGGGGTGCTCAGTGAGTTGAGCATCTGACTTCAGCTCAGGTCATGATCTCACAATTCATGAGTTCAAGTCTCCACGTAGGGCTCTGTGCTGACAGCTCCGAGCCCGGGATCTGCTTCAGACTCTGTGTGAGTGTCTCTCTCTCTGCCCCTCCCCAGCTCACGCTCTCTCTCTCCTTCAAAAATAACAAACATTAAAAAATTAAAAAAACAAAAAAGGAGTAATTTTCTTCAGTGGAAAAGAGTTTCAGAAAAAGTACCTTCTCCTTTCCCCAGGTGACCACAGCGAACAGGTCAGGGATGAGTCCCAGGGGTAGCGTTGTCTGAAATGATCTCACACGAAGGGTACTTTGCGTCTGTAGTCTTTCTCCCAAGAACCCACAATCCTGGTCTAACCTTTAGAAAAACACCAGACAAACCAAGGTGCAGGACCTTCTACAAAACCCTAGACCGATGCACCACAGAGCTATCCAAGGCAAGTCTGGTCCCAGACCAGAGGAGATGAAAGGACAGGATGGTCAGTGTATGTGGCACTCTGGACGTCATCCTGGAACAGAAGGGTGTTATTGGAAAAGCTGGTGAAATCCAAATAAAATATGCAGGGTAGTTCATCATAAGGTGCCAAAGTTGGCTTCTCTGTTGTGACAAATGTATAATGGTAAGGTAAGACTCTGGCAACAGGGCGTCCTGGGCAAGGGATCCATAGACAGGGACTCTACACGTCTTTACAAAGTTTCTATAGATAGAAAGTACTCAAACTTTCCAAGGTGGGCGGGGCTTGAGGAAGACACAGCCTCCTTGCTGACTGGCCAGGAGCAAGGGGGCCGCCATAACTGGGCTGCAGAGGGGGAGGGGCGGGGAGCCCAGAGAGGCTGCCGAGTCAGAGCCGGACCAGCCCTGGCGGAACCTTGTCCGCTGCCTTCGAATCCCGGTTCTGCCTTATGTCAAGTGGGTGATCTTGGGCAAATGCTTTGCTTTCAAAAAAAACCTAATGCCCAACATGATGGGGGTAGGAGGTGGGGCTTTGGAAGGTACTTTGCTCTTGACAGTAGAACCCTCCTGAATGGGATTGGTTCTCTCATAAAAGAGAGCAGAGAGCTCCCAGCGAGAAGGCAATCACCATCTATGAACCTGAAATCAGGCCCTTGCTAGGCACCAAATCTGCTGGTAACTTAATCTCGGACTTCCCAGCCGCAAGAACTGTGAGAAGTACACTTGTTTATAAACTACCCAATCTCTGATGTTCTCTTATACCAGGAAGAATGGGTTAAGACATCCTTCCATCTCTCTGAGCCTCAGTTTTCTCATCTGTAAAATGGAGCAAAAGTAATACTTTCCTCATGGTCTCTACTTTGAGGCGGATATGTACAGAGATGTCAATGTCTTTAAATTTTTTTTTGCATTTATTTATTTTTGAAAGAGCGAGAGTGTGAGTGAGGCGGGGCAGAGAGGGAGACACAGAATCCGAAGCAGGTTCCAGGCTCTGAGCTGTCAGCACAGAGCCCGACACGGGGCTTGAACCCACGAACCGTGAGATCATGACCTGAGCCGAAGTCAGACGCTCAACCGACTGAGCCACCCAGGTGCCCCTCAAATAAAAGTATTTTTTAAAAAGGGGAGAGAGAGGAACGTCTGGCTGACTCAGTTGGTAGAGCACAAAACTCTTGATCTTAGGGTTGTGAGATTGAGCCCCATGTTAGGCATGGAGCCTATTTAAAAAAAAAAAAGTAAAAGGGAAGACTTAATTATTATTCAGCACTTCTCTCTGCTGTTCCTAAAAACAAATAAATAAAAGTAATAATTAAAAGAACAAAAGACAAGTGTTCCCCGGTGGTAGAAGCTTTGTACCCACGGGGGCTGGACAGCCCCCATGGGCAGTGGGCTTCCGGAGACCGAAGGGATTGAAGCAAGGGCAGGTGTTAGGTGGACAGCAGGAGAGGGGCCGTGAGCACAGGTGACCTCCAAGGTCTACACCACCTCCATGATGTGGGTTGATGATTACCCATCAGCACTGCCCCGCTCAGTGCACGTGCAGAGGAGGGAAGGGGTGTCCGGAATGCAGGCATCACGTGAGCCTGAGCAGAGCTGCCCGCCAGCCCCACGCTCACACCCTCCAGGCGCACACCCCTTTCCCAAACCAGACGCTCTGAAGACACATCATGATCTGTGAGCAAACGCCCCCGCCCAGGCACCAAACAACCCTCGTTTGTTTGGAAGCCAGAGACCAAGGGCCAGGGGCCAGTGCCGGCGAATCAATATGCTTTCAGCTGAAAAACGTAAGAGTGTTTTCTCACTGAAACCAAAAGGGCTTGGCCAGATTCTGAGACTCCTTTATGAGCTGTTCCTCCCCTCGGCTGGGGCCTCAGCTGACCGCTGTCCTTGCTGATTTCCCCGGCGACTCCCTCGGCCCCGACAAAGTTCTCCTTCTCTGAATACCTGAAGCCCCGACCCTCGGACCCAGCCAAGATCTATCCAGAGCGAAGTGGCCGCTGAGGTCTCCCCACTGGGACTGTCTGCTTCTCTGAGACAGGAGCCACGGATGGTGCAGAAAGATGTGGATCTGGGACCTGGGTCCAGGCTTACCTGCGTTGTTGTTTTCTTCCTGTTAAGTCTGACCCCTTCCCTCCTTCCCAGGGGGTCAGTGACCTGAAGAAAAGTGGCCTCCTGGGCCCCGAGAGGTCCTAGGGGTCCTCACCGGCTGTGCAACGGGCTCCCATCTGGGCCTGGGTGTTTGGTCTGCAGAGTACAAAGGATGTGGAAGAAATGCCTTAGAAAGATCTATTTTTATAAGGCTCTGCTCAAAGCCTTTCTATGGGGGCCAGCTGGACATCTGGACAGACCATCGCATGGATGAGACCCGAGCGAGGCCATTTCCGGAAGAACATCCAGTCCTTGCCTGGAAACTGTTAAAAAACAAAATTAACCCGAGTCAATTTGAAGATCTAACTGGCTTTATGAAATGATTTGCGCATCGGGCAGTGTCCCATCCAGCGAGTAGGAAGGAGCCTCCTCAGGCTACAGAAGAGGAAAGATTATAAAGGCAGAGAGAGAAGAGGGGAAAAGGGAAAGATTCGCCAAGAGTGCATTATTTTAGGCAAGGTTGTCCTAAGGGGAATGGAAAGGGCCTATTGGCACATTTCCTACTGCTGACCAGGAAATTCCACGTTGCCTGGTTAAAGGTTACATTCTTGGGAGGGTTGAAAGTGCAGTTAGGTTAGGTATTAAGTCTCAGTTTACTGACGTGAGGCCTTAACATAAGTGACTCCATTTTGGGTCTGTGGCTTTCTCTGGAACACAAACTCAAATGAAGGCTGGAGTCAGGGCCCCACTTTGGGCAGGGTTGAGAGGTGGTCAGCGGACCACTGGCCCAGGAGGCTTTATCACAGGCTAATCCCCCTCCCATTCCCACCCCCACCCCACCCCACCCCACTAGTCCTCTCCCAGCTGGAAGGGCCTCTCATTAAGGATCCTGTAGCCTCTTCTAAGCAAAGATCATGGACCTGTTGGGAACGACATGTCTTCCTTCTCTTACCTCCGTCTGTCCCCTTTCAAGCCAGTAGCCCTGTTTGTCACACGCTCTTTCTGCCATTTCTCGCAAGAAAAAGTCAACCCTCTCCATGAACCGAGGAGCAGCCTTAAATTTCTGACTTGTGCTCCACACCTACCGCTCTGCGGCTCTGGCCTCAAATCCTCCTGGCACTCAGCCCCTGAGTCCCAGCAGATGTCAGATGAACTGGCACAATGTGGCCGGGTGAGGTTGGCCAGCCCAGCCTTTGACAAATCTCAGATATGCAGCTGCGCCTGAAGAGAGCCCAGCTTGGCAAAGTGGGGTGACCTCTCGCCAGAAAGGAGAGTCTGGACTTCATTTCCTGCCCCCATCCCTGTGCCACAGACGTGGCCAGCAGCCCATAGCCTCCCTCCCTACCCCTGCCTGTGTTCATTCGTTCATTCAAAAATATTTAGGGGTGCCTGGGTGGCTCAGTCGGTTAAGCGTCCGGCTTTGGCTCAGGTCATGATCTCATGGTTCGTGGGTTCGAGCCCCACGTCAGATTCTGTGCTGACAGCTCAGAGGCTGGAGCCTGCTTCGGATTCTGTGTCTCCCTCTCTCTCTGACCCTCCCCTGCTCGTGCTGCCTCTCTCTGTCTCTCAAAAATAAATAAAAAACATTTAAAAAATCAAAAATATTTATTGAGCAAATGCCAAGTTTGTGTGGTGTGAGGACCCATTCAGAACCTGAGAGCTGATGTAAAGAGTATTTTTTTAATGTTTTTATTTATTTTTGAGAGAGAGAGCGTGAGCAGGGGAGAGTCAGAGAGGGAGACACAGAATCTGAAGACAGGCTCCAGGCTCAGAGCTAGCTGTCAGCATAGAGCCTGATGCGGGCCTCAAACCCACAAACCGCGAGATCATGACCTGAGCCAAAGTTGGACGCTTAAGTGACTGAGCCACCCAGGCACCCCTGTAAAGAGTATTTTTAAAAATTTTATTTTCCTCAAGTAAACCCTATGCCCAACGTGGGCTCAAACTTATGACCCTGAGATTAAGAGTCACATGTTCTACTGACTGAGCCAGTCTGGGGCCCCCAGTATAGTTTAAGCTGAGGACATTTGAGATTTAACAGATGAAGGAAAAAGCCTTCTGGGAGCTTCCATATCTGACTAAACGCAGAAACTTCTAAGAAATGAGGATTGCCATAAATTCCTTCCTTGGGGCACGTCTATTCCCAGGAAAGAGCGAGCCTACTATAAATCCCCTCTCTAGAGGAGTTGTATGGCCCTGAAGAAGGCAGAAAAACAGTTCATACCTTGATAGACAAACCTTATTGCAAACTTTCTTATGTCCCCTTTGTTCTCCTAAAGAAATTTCTTCCCATAAGCGCGTCTTCCCCCCCTCCTCTCTCCTACTAAGATATACAAGCCCCTAATTCTAACCCTCGCTTTTGAGTTACTCATCATTAAGCACTGGTGTGCAAATTTTTTTGTTTATTAATTGGTCTTTTGTCAGTTTAATTCACATGCCCCCAATAACTGAACTTAAGAGGGTAGAAGGAAAGTTTTTTTTTTTTTCCTCCCGAACACCGGTTTATACTGAATCTTCTTTTACCCTTCAGTTCTCACCAGGGCCCGAGGCCTCTAAACCCCTCACCTGGCATTGCCAACCTCTTGATCCTAAAACATTAAATCCTCCTCAAGGGACCCTTGGGGTGTCCCTGTCCCTAGTCTTACTCTCCTTACTCTCCTGCTGTCCTCACTCTCCAAGTACCTACTCACCTCAGCAGAGGGACTGCCTGGGCTTCGGCTCAGAATCCACTTCTTCCCTCGCACCACCACAGACGTAGGCCATTTGTCTTTCTAGAAATTAGATTCTAGGTTCTATTTGTCTTTCTAGAATCTAGAATGTTGATTGATGCCCTGGGGGCCCCTGCCAGACAGTAAGGAGACTTTGGGTAAAGGGAGGTTTGGCACAGAGCCCAGACGCCTCCAAAATCTCACCAGCCACAGGACTTGCAGAGAAGCCTTATTTTCCCCAATAATCCAGCTGCTCGTTGCTGAATCAGGTACCCCTACATTTCCAAATGGCAGACATTTGTCCTCAGAGTTACTATCACCTAATCCGGATGGAGGACGGGACAGTGGTCCTAGGGGCGATACTGAGTTCCTACTTACAGCACCCCGCCCCAGCCCCTTAAAGGGCTCCACACACACAGACCGTGGCCGAGCCTTGAAATGATCACCTGTAAAGGTGCAATTGCGTTCTGAGCGCGGCTTGCCCTCCCCATCCGCCACTGTCTGGGGGGAGGGGGGAGGGGCAGTCATTCTTCCGGTGCTCTCTGTGTCTGGAAATGTAAAGTTGAGGTGCCTCTGGAGGCATGCAGGCAGGTAAAAATGAAGCTTCTGGGAGCTAGTTGACGCAAACAGATGAGAAAATCGTCAGCTCTAAGGTGGCAAATCCACACCTGGAAAATGGGGGTGCTCTGGGGCACACGCCAGAGGCAAGGCAGAACCTCTGCTTTCACCTGCCTGGCTCTGCGGAGACACCCGCCCTCCTCTCTGGCCAGCTCCTCCCGATCTTGGAGCAGAAGAAGGGGCAGGTGAGAAGGAAGAGGTTCTGAGTGTCTGTTATAAGACAACATTAGGAGCTCTCGATGGGGCTCTGGGTCCTCCAAACAGAGATGAAGCTGGTTCTGTCACTTTGGTAGTGAGAGAACTGGAGCCGGCTACTAAGGTGTGGGGCCCAAAGCAAAATGAAATACAAGGCCCTCGGTTCAAAAAGAGTTAAGAATTTCAAGGGGCACCTGGGTGGCTCAGTCGGTTGAGCGTCTGACTTCTGTTCAGGTCATGATCTTGCGGTTCCTGAGTTTGAACCCCACATCGGGCTGGCTCCTGTCAGCACAGCATG